>JAJPUD010005733.1:0-19103 GCA_023553655.1 Myrmecobius fasciatus
GCATACCCTTTGACCCAGCAGTGTTTCTATTGGGCTTATATCCCAAAGAAATCATAAAAGAATGAAGGGCACCACATGTCCAAGAATGTTTGTGGCAGCCCTTTTTGTAGTGGCTAGAAACTGGAAACTGAATAGATGCCCATCAATTGGAGAGTGGCTGAATAAATTATGGTATATGAATGTTATGGAATATTATTGCTCTGTGAGAAACTACCAGTAGGACGATTTCAGAGAGGCCTGGAGAGACTTGCATGAGCTGATACTGAGTGAAATGAGCAGAACCAGGAGATCATCATACACGGCAACAACAATACTATATGAGGATCAGTTCTAAGGGACATGACTCTCTTCAACAATGAAACGCTTCAAACCAATTCCAATTGTTCAGTGAAGAAAGCCATATACACCCAGAGAGAGGGATGTGAAATGTGGACCACAACATAACATTTTCATGTTCTCTATTGAGGTTTGCTTGCATTGTATTTCCTTTATCGGATTATTATTTCTCGTAGATACGATTTCTCCTACACAAAAAAATGTTATGTGGCAATAACTATACATATATTTGATTTCTTAAGTATTCTAACATAATTATCATGTAGTGGATATCCTGCCATTTAGGGGAGGGGTAGGTAGTAGGGGGGGGCAAATTTGTAACAGAAAGCTTTGTAAGGGTTAATATTTAGGAATTACCCATACATATGTTTTGCAAATAAAAAGTATTAATAAAATTTAAAAAAAAAGAAATGCAGGACCTCTGACTAAAGAGTCAATAAACTTTCCATTGCACCATACTGTTTCCTTTATAAATCAGCACTAAAAACTTTATAAGGAGATAGAAAAATTAAAGTTTAATTCTAGGTAGTCAAATTCTACTTAAACTTTTATCTATATCCAGATAATTTTCTTTCAGTGGCTTAATAAAAACAAACAAACAAAAAAAAAAAACGACAATAAACCCCTACCACTGAGGAGGAAAAGGAAAACAGAGTCAAATTTAATATGGTCAGAAAAATTTCAAAGTATGCATCTGAGAATCCAACTATCCATGACTTAAATGGAATTCCCTTCTCTGATTCGTGGGCACACCACTCCCATTTGGCAGGTCCTAGCCAGGCAGATTCAGATTTTCAAGTTAAAGAGCTCACAGTACAGCACAAACAGGTAGGCAGGCTCTGTACTTTGATCTCTGTGAATGCACAGTGTAACAAATATGCTTGTATTTAGCTGTCTCCATGTTGCCTGAGGGTATTAGTCTGGTACCAGAGGATGGAAGGATCAGAATAGAAGATGCCTACATCTTCATTTTCTCCCAACTTTCATTTCATTGCCATCTGGCTAATGGGGTCCTTCCCAGGAGAAGGTAAAGCTGATTCCTACCTGTTCAAAAGGGCTCCATGGTATAAGACTTCATTATCCCTTTCACTTTTAAGGATCAGGAATAAGGCCAAAAGACAAAAGGAAATGGAGGCAGACTCGAACAACACACATCTCATTTTCATCAAAGCAGTCATTAAGTATTAGATATACAGAGCAGAAAAAACTGTGAACTTGGATCCAAATCCCTGATCTGATGCTTAACAGCAGTGTAATCCCAAAACTTCTATTTGCTATAAAATAAAAATCTTCATATAAATATTATATTATATGTAAATATTATCTATTTTATGAAATTATTGCTTTGATCCCCACAAAAGTCTTATTAGGTAAGTGCTATTGTCATGCCCATTTTACAATCCAAGAGTGAATAAATTTAGTCCTGTAAACACTAATTAAGTACCTATTATATGTAAATGTGCAAATTTAGAGATCTCTCTCTTACATGGACTATTTGTGCCTGATCTGTGTAGAGTCCTGCAAGCTCGAATTGATCTGATCACTCCCAGTAAGAGATACCGGACCTTGACTCTAACATAGTGATGTCATTTTGATCCTCTTCAAGAATGAACCAACTATATGTAAAGTATTTATGATCAGTATAGGGGATACAAATACACATAAAAACATTCCCTGCCTTCAAAAAGCTTAGAGTCTACTGAGGGGAAAGAGAATTTGTATCCACAAATATAAGATAATTTAGGTGGAAAAAGTGAACTAATCTTGGTAATCCCAGGGAAGATTTCACAAAGGATATGGCTGAACTTAAGCCAATGAGCCCAGCAGGAAGATCGAGATTCTTCCCCCCCCCCCAATAGTATTTGATTTTTCCAGATACATGTAAAGATAGTTTTTGACATCTATTTTTGCAAAACTCAGTGTTCTAAATTTTTTTCCTCTCTTCCTCCCCTCCTCCTTTCCCAGGACAGCAAGCAATCTGATAGAAGTTACACGCATTTGTACTTTTAAATAAATTTCCATATTTATTATGTTGTGTAAGAAAAATCAGACCAAAACCAAAACAAACAAAAAACCCACGAGAAAGAAAACAAACAAACCAACAAACAAAAAGGTGCTTTGATCCACATTCTGTCTCCATAGTTTTCTTTCTGGATGTGATTGGCATTTTCTATCACAAGTCCATTGGAACTGTTTTGTATCACCACATTGTTGAAAAGAGCCAAGTCTATCACAGTTGATCATCATGTAATCTTATTATTGTATATCATGCTCTTCTGGTTCTGCTCACTTCACTCAGAATCAATCCATTTAAATCTTTCCAGGCTTTTCTGAAATCAGCCTGCTCATTATTTCTTATAGAACAATAATATTCCTTTTTTTATTAAAGCTTTTTATTTATAAAACATATGCATGTGTATTGTAAATTTAAAAAAAGAAAAATAAAATAAAATATGGAAAAAAAAAACAAAAAACAAAACCATATGCCTGGGTAACTTTTTAACACGGACCTTTGCAAAAGCTCTGTTCCAAATTTTCCCCTCCTTCCCCTCACCCCCTCTCCTATATGGCAGGTAATCTAGTACATGCTAAATATGCTAAAATATGTTAAATCCAATATATGTATACATAATTATACAGTTATCTTACTGCAGAAGAAAAATCAGATCAAGAAGGAAGAAAAAAACTGAGAAAGAAAAAAGGCAAGCAAAGAACAACAGAAAGATTGAGATTGCTATGTTGTGGTCCACACTCAGTTCCCACGGTCCTCTCTCTGAGTGTAGATGGCCCTCTTCATCACTGAACAACTGGAATTGGTTTGAATCATCTCAGAACAATGATATTCCATTACCTTCATACACCATAACTTAATCAATCATTCCCTAACTTGTGGGCATCCACTCAGTTTCCAGTTCTTTGCCATTACAAAATGAGTTGCTGCAAACATTTTTGCACATATGGGTCCTTTCCCCATTTTTGTTAGAAGATAAGAATTCTAAAAGGTAGAGATATGGAAGGAGCACATTTCAGGAATAGGGGCAAATATATAAGGCATGACACAAGGCCAAGTTCACTGAACAGTCAGTAGTCCAATTTGGCTAGAATGTAGAATGAGTGAAGAGGTGCCATGTCAAATAAAGCTGAAAACCTATGCTGGAGCCAGATAATGGATGACTTGAAATATCAATTAAAAGGAGTTTGAATCTTCTCTTTAAGGCAAAAAGGATCACACAGCTACTAAATGTTAAATGTATGATGCCACATTAGAACTCAAGTCCTTCTGACTCCAGGGCCAGTAATCTATCCACTGTGCCATCTAGCTGCCCCTCTCCTCCTAAAGATTTTTAAGCAGGACTGTGGCAAGCTGTCAATAAATAAACATTTATTAAACACCTACTATATGCCAGGCACAATGCTAAGCACTGGGCATACAAAGAAAAAGGGAAGCAAAGAAAGGCTCTGTTTTCAAGGACCTTACAATCTAATAGGGATATACACATGATTTTGTATAAATAGATACAGAATAAACTGGAAATAATCAACAGAAAGAAGATTCCCCTTAGAATGAAGGGGAAATCAAGAAAAGATTCCTGCAGGAGACAGGATTTTTAATTGGGACCTGCAGGAAATGGCAGAGATGAGGAGGAAGAAGAGCATTACAGATATGAAGGGTACAATTGGTATAAAAAAAATGTCCAGTCATCAAATAGAGTGTCTTGCTCAATGAATGGCAAAGTGGTCAATGTCACTGGATCTCAGTATGCACTGAATATAAGGTATAAGACCGGAAAGGCTGGTGGAGGGGAATTATAAAGGGGTTTGCATGCCAAACAGGTTTTTACATTTGATCTTAGAGATGATAGAGACCCCCTGGAATTTATGATGGACAAACTTGGGTGGTTATGAAGGCTTTCAGAGAAGAGAAAACAAACATAGGAACAGCAATTAGGAGGCTATTACAATAGTCTAAGTATAAAGTATTGATGACCTGAATTAGGGTGACAACTATGTGAATTAAGAGATGGGAACCAACACAAGAGATGTTTGTTTGTTTCATTGGCAGAATGAGTTTTTGGTGAGGAATTCCTTCAAACAATGCACAATAGTACCTATTCTCAACTTTAATGATTTAAGAACAATGATTCTAGAACTGGTGAGGAAAGATGCTACTCATCTCTTGATAAAGAGGTGATGGACACAAGATGGAAAAGAGGCAGACATTTTTTTGACTTGACCAACCAAGGAATTCGTTTAAATTGACCACAAATATTTGTTACAAGGGTTAAATCTTTCTGTCTTCTTTCCTTTCTTTCTTAATTGGTGAAGGTAGATGGTAATAAGCATTTATATAGCTTACTATGTGCCAGGTACTATGCTAAGCCCTTTTTATAAATATTAATTCATTTGATTTTCACACCAATCCTGGGATGTTGGTTCTATTATTATTTCTATTTTACACTTGAGGAAACTGAAGGAAGTAGAAGTTAAATGACTTGCCAAGAGTCACACAGTCGAGAAGTGTCTGAGGCTGGATTTGAACTCAGGCCAGTCTGATTTCCATTCACTATAGGAGAAATGGGAGGAAGAGAAATTAAATGCTTGTTAATTTTAATGAAAATTATTTTAAAGGTATCAATAATGGAAAGGAAGATCCATGGTATGAATGCAGGCCTGAGAGTGAGGAGACTTGAATCCGGATTCACAATGTATTGGTATCTCTGTGGTCTTTGGTTAGTCACTTCTTAGGATTCACAGGATCAAAGATATAAGGTCTGAAAGGACCTTAGAGATCCCAGAGACCAAACCTTTTGTTTTACAGATAAGGAAAATGAGGCTGAAAAAGATAAGGAACTATCCAGTCCAAAGGCACCTAGCTAATAAATATACAAGGCAGGATTTAATCCCAGGTTTTTCTAACTGCAAGTACAGAACTCTATGCCTTATAACATGTTGTTCCTGCTTGTTGCTCTTCTGTAATATGAAGGGGGTTGGGCTAGCTATCTTTACGGTCCCTTCTAGATCTATGCCTCCATTTTAAAAACCAGAACATCCAATGACCTCATCCAGTTGGAGGATGCTCTGTGTAAAGTAATGAGCCATTAACAGGAAATATTTACAGCAGTACTAGCAAGAATTCCCTCATTCCCAGACAATTAAATGAAAATCTTCCATCCATCCTTTCACACATTAAGAGTGTTTGCTCCACCAATCTTTCTGTTGGTGACAGCAAAGAGAAACCCAGAACATTTGGTATAGCCCAAGGGTAAAGGGAAAAAAAAAAGAGCAGAGTGTCCTTGACAAGCAGCAAACTCCAGGCTACACCTGAGTAACTTGTCACCAACAGGCTTCAGACAATCAATGATCAGAGATAGCAAGGAAGTTGCAGCATCAGCCCTCACCATGTCGGCTATAATCCTCACAAACTAAGGCAACCAAGAGTCCTTGGGTGAGCGCTTCATCTAAAGGCAACCAGGGAGTGAAAACACCATGTAACACACCTGCCTTTCTTGCTCATATTCCAACAGGAAAGGAAAAGTTTTTAATATATGCCTGCTGGACATCTATCATCAGGACACAAAGCAATCATCGTAGGGGAGAGAGAATGCTTTGTAGGCTAGCAAAACACAAAGCGACATCACACAATACTGGAAACTCAAGGCCAGATCTTCATAATTTCAAAGGTCTCTCTGCCTAATAGTGGCACTTGCCCATGAATGTGCCTGGCTATGCTTTAAAAGAAAGCAGATCTTCCCAGGATTCAGGGACCTTTAAAATCCCATCTGCCTTTGAAGTGGGATACAATGACATCCTCTAGTTTATAGGCTAGAGCAGAGATTTAAGTTTGAAGACTCCATCATCTACCAAGAGTTTTAGAGACATGATGACTTAAACTCAAGGCGAAAAGTGGCCATTTTGAAAGGGACAACACTCAAGCAAATTTGATTGTGCTATCTTGTTTTATTTTTGATATTTTAATGGCACTCAAAAAAAAGTATTTACTTATAGACTTCATTCTTCATTCTGAGGAGACAACGGGGGAGATCCATGAGCCTGAAATTCATCTTTCTCCTTCATTTGGGAACTTCCTGTGGGTTCCTATAGTGCTTCTTATGGATTACTTACTCTTCCTGGAGAGCTCATTAAATCCATGTCTGTTTGTACTTGGTATATGAAAGGATAATCATTTATTAGCTTAAGAAAGAACCCATGCCTTATTGAGAACTGTCTCTCCGAGCAAATTGGCTGTCGTCCCGGCAAACAAAAGCAAGTGTGCAATTGAAATGTATTTGTGAAATTCAGGTATCTCTTTTACTGACTAGTATTAATGAATTAACAAATCAAGAGGGTCTCCCTTCAAACAAACAAGTGATTAAACTTGACAACAACAGTCTAAACATAGCTTTTCATGAATGAATTTTTTAATCTTTGTAACTTAAAGACCAAATTCAATCTTTAGTCTGAACATAGGTAAAATATAATGACTTTGTGGGAGCCTCCTCTTTTCCACATAATGGAGTCTTTAAATTTAAAATCATGACAAGTAAACATGAAGCAGTCTTTTCAAACAACACCATAAATGCATTCCCTCTGCTCACAGATGATAATCTATCTCTCTAGAAGTTGACCCATCCAACAAATAACTAGTTAAGCAATTACTATATACAAAGGGGTACTTCTGGGAACTAGGAAAGAAAGAAAGATTAAAGTAGACATTTCTAGTACTGTGGAAGCTTGTAGTGAGGTAAATTAGCACAAGAGATATGCTCACCACTATTCTAAAATGGTTCTGAAGATGTAGGAATGAGTAAGTCAACCTGAGTGACACTTTCCACTTTAATGAGAAGGCAAAGAAGAGAAAATATGGTTGTATGATCATAGTATCACTGATTAAGAACTGGAAGGAACTCTGGGGACCCTTATGCCCAGCACCTTTATTTTACAGATAAAGAAATTAAGGCAAAGAAAGGATAAGTGACATGATCAGATTTGCAGAGCTATTAAGTTTCTGAGGTAGAATTTGAATCTTGCTATCTCTAAGTCCAGCATTCTAACCAATTCATTATGCTGCCTCTCATTAATGTACAAAGTACATTAAGTCATCTATACTTAACTTTTCTGTGTTTACAAATGGAGTCAACTAAATAACCTTTAAAATTTCTTCTTCCTTTAGAATTTTATGACTCTATCTTTTGAAAGTCAGAGGAAACAATTCTGAAAGGAAATTTTTATAAGCATGTCAAGTAGATTAATTAGGTGAAAGCAGTTTATCTCCAAAGATGAAAATAATGACTGAAACCCTTGACCTAAAAATGTTGGCATAATAGGAAGATATAATAGATTTGGAGATGCAATGAGTTAAAAGTCCACTCTGGTACTTACTACTATGCAGGGCAAGCCATTTTATTTATTTGGACTCTGTTTCATCTTTTAAGCGAGTTGTAATAAAACAATAAGAGTAAGCATTTAGTGCTTTTAAGGTCTGCAAAGTGCTTTTACAATATAATATTTAATCTTTTTCTACCTAGAAGGAAAGTGCTACTATTATCTTAATTTTGCTGATGAGGAAACTGAGGCAGGTCAAGGCTAAGGGATTTGCACAGGGACATACATATAGGGCATGTCTGAGACCAGATTTGAATTAAGGTCTTTCTGACTTCACTGTACTACCTACCTAGATTATACTAGAGGAATAAATGAAAAGGCATTTACTAAGTGTTTATTATCTTCCAATCACTATGTGAAGTTATGAGGATACAAATACTGAAGCAAAGATAGCATCCCTGATATGAAGGAACTTGCATTACAATGCTAGAAGCAAAATTCCAAAAGGAATGGCAACTATGAAAGGGCATTTTGGTCCAGAAGATTAAAAGGATGGTGAATAGAGCCAAATGGGAGCCTGACACACCCTACCCGGAACAATGGCAAGATTGATTTTGATCTTGGTTCATAGCTCCAGAATTGGAGGTGGGAAGAGGGAAAAAGGGAAAGTTGGCCTTTACATTAGTTGAGTAGAGAACATTAGTTGAGAAGGTTAGGACTTTTCCTGATATAGTATTTGGGGTATGAAGTGTTCAAGGAAAACTAGTACTTCTGGTGTGAGAGTTTGTTAAGCCCTTTTCAGAGCAGCTCATCAGCCTTTGATATCCACCTCTTACCCAATTCTCATCTGTGGCTCCAAAAAGCTGTAGCATGTATAGAGACCATACCTCAGTAAAACCATCTTGGCAGAGTGGCTAAACCAGGTTAAGGGTAACCAACAAATCTCAAACCCACTGATCCCTTCAAAGGATGTTTGCCCCAAACATGTGAAGCAAGCATTACAAAGACTTCTCCTCATCCCAGGAAGAATGGGCAGATTAGAACAATTTGCTCCAACAGTCACTATGGGAGCTGTGGTCCTCTTAGAGTTTGGTCAGACATTGAAAATGACAAGATCTTTCACTACATCCCAGACAGTGACCAGTCATCCTGACTTTTGTCTTGCCACTGGATTTCAATGACTCAGGAATAGAGAAGGAGGTTGACAACTCTGTGCAATTCTGCCTCACTTAAATTCAATTAATGTGCAAGATATCATCCTGTGATATTACTGGTCCTCTTGGAAAATAAAGGATGAGCAACAATTTGTAAAGTAGTTACTGATCAGGAAAGTGGGCCAGAGCATAAGTTCCTCTACGTAACGGTTTATGGTGTGGGCAATGAGGAGGTTATCTAAGATCCCTTTCTGGCACTAAATTTTAGAGTCTTGGGGAGAAGTAGTTCTGTAGATTGGAAAGAACAAGTAGATTTCAATGTAGAAAACTTGACTTGAATTCTGGCTCTACCACTTAGTAACTGGGTGACCATGATAAAATCACTTAACAGATGAAGAAACTGAGAGAAAACTTAAGTGGGTATAAAAATATCTGCATTAATTAGCTTACCACTAATAAATCAATAAACATTTATTAAGAATTTACTGAGAGTTAAGAGGCTAATAAACTCTAGGATATCAAAGAAAAGCAAAAATCATGGTCCTGCCCTTAAAGAGATAACATTCTAATGTAATAACAAAGAGGCTCTGTAAATTATAAAGTGCTATATATAAACGTGTGCTAATTTTATTATGATATTATGTTAGGTTATAAATTCCTTGAGGGCAAGTACCGTGTCATTTTTTATCTTTGCATACACAATGCATGGCTTTCAAAATACCTGTTGAATTTAATTGAATATGAAAGAGAAAGAAGTAAAAGGTTGACACAAAATTCTGCAAGCAGCCAACCCTGGAAAATAAAACTTTTAGTTTCAAATACAGCAGGAAGATAGTGCTAATAGTCATTTCTCCAAAGACTCAACACACCAATTAGGTCCCAAGGCAACCTGAACAGTTACCAACCTGAGACTAATAACCCTAGAGATTAATTCCACCCACAGAAGGAACCAAGAGACCTATAAGGCTAACGCCTCTGTTAATTTGGGCAGTCAAGAGCAGTGAATAACTGGGTTAGGTTTTGATGCTCACAACTTTTTTAAGGTTTACTACTCAGATCCCAGAAATAAAGATTGACACATCAAGGAAGAAGTACAGACACAGCCACTCGGTTCATTAGAACTGGGAAAATAACATCACTTTTTGCACTTGTAAGAAGTCATCTCAAGTTAGTTCACCCCTTTCATCCTTACAAGATTCATCCAAAGCTAGATTCCTGGCCCATACAGCAAGAAGAAAATACTCTATTCTAACTTTGCTTTTTTTTTAAGGAAAGAAAAGAACAAAAAACCTTCAACCTTTTTTTTATGTTTGAGTCAAGCTAGACAACATATCAAAGAATAAAAGAAATGGTATAGTGAGCATATGAGATTTAGATTTAGAAGACCATTAATTTTCCTCAGTTAAAATAACAATGTAATTGATCTCAAAAACTAAGCCCAGGAGCACAGGACAGAAGATATAAAGCCAGATTTTGATTCAATTGTAGGAGTAACTTCCTAACAATTAGAGTTGTTCCAAAAAAGATAGGTCAACTTCTGAGATAGTGAGCACTCTATCACTGAAGATCTTCTAATGAAGATTGTCAAGTTTATCATTTTAGAATTGTGAAAAATTTTAGAAATCACTTAGTGATTTCCCTCATTCTCTCCCCTCATTTTTGAGACAAAGAAACTGAGTCATGGATGTTAGAGAATAGGTTGAACTGAGTGACATCTCAAGTCCCTTCCAAATCTCAGATTTTGTGATCTCTCAGAAAACAAAAATCACCACAGCATAAAATGTCACAATTTGTGAATCCATATAAAATTATTATAATAATGATGATTATGATGATAGCTCACACTTATACAGAACCTACTGTCTGCCAGGCACTATGCTAAATATTTTACAAGTATTATCTTATTTAATCCTCACAACAACCCTAAAAAATAGCTGTTATTATCCCCATTTTACAAATGAAAAAAACTGAGGCAAAGCTGAGGTTAAATGACTTGCTCGAGATCACACACTGCTACATTTCTGAGTATTTGAACTTCCCCTGATACTTGGCCCTACATGCTATCCATATCATCTAACTACCAAAATAACAAATAAAAAAATGAAGAAACATTTTAGATAGGGTAAATATTTAACTCAAGTATTCATAGACAAAAAACCATTAAGAGCTGGAATTCCAAGATCTCTAGCTGAAATTATCTTACTGCTATTCCATAGTTGCTTATGCAAAGATAGAAAAGGCTAGAAAGGAAATTCTTCCTTCTACTTCAATGACCACTTTACATTTTCTATCCACTTGTCATAAAAAGGTACAGTTGTCAGCTTAAGGAAACTCATTTCCAAAGCTTTCTTCATTCTGATTCTAGTACTGCTGTCTTCCCCCAAATTTCAAGATAACCTTTTTATCAGACTCATGACATTTTTCATTCTTGGCTCAACTCAAGATTTAGTTCCATTAACAGTGAGTAGACATTCCTACTCAATAGTAAGGCAGCAGTTTAGCTCCAAATGAGTTATATTGCCCATTCCACCATTTTAAAATGTTCCCTTAGACAGAATTCTAACAATCCCAACACTTTTGACCCATTTCCTGTCCTCAACTCCTTGCAAACATTTAGATTTGTTCAGTGAGAAATATACATATGAAACTTGCTGGCCATATTATTGTAGCTTACAACTGTTGTTCAGTCATTTCAGTTATGCCCTACTCTTCAGGATCTCTTTTTGGGGTTATCTTGGAAAAGATACTGGAGTGATTTGCCATTTCCTTCTCCTGCTCATTTTACAGATGAGGAACTAAATGACAAATATACTTTTCTTGTGTAATTACAGAGAATTTCACCAAGAATGACAGATGTACAAGAACTGGTGGGAAGCATTAAGAAGGCATATCCTGAAGACACTTATTACAGGAAAACATTTATTGTATACCTACTGTATAAATGATCCTATACTGGTGGGGGGGAGGTATATCCACACAGGAAGGGAAAGAGAAAAAAAGGCAGCAATACTCATTTCTGAGACTATTCTAACTGGACAAAAATTGAGGAGAGTATAGACTTGTTCATCACAATGATGTCATGTCTACTCAGTATCGATTTCCTGGAGCCAATCTGTACTACATCTAACCACATGCTAGAGAAATGCCACAGGTATATACATATCATATTGTACATAATCTGCATATCACTGGAGCATACTTAAGCAGATTACAAACTTCATCATTAGCCTATAAATATACTACTAACAAAGAGTTGTCTTTTCTTAAATTTTTCTGTGTATCACATTATTTATTTGTCTCTACTGACCCAGGTCCTTTATATCATCATATTAGAAAGGTATCATTGTATTAGATATTGTTTTGGAAAAGCTATTGGAAATGAAGTTGAAAACCTGGCTGTTAGTCCTGGCTCAGACACTTTCTAATTTAGCCAGGTGACCAATAGTCATCTCTTTAAAAATCAATTTTCTAAAAAATCCACCTCTTCCTGTCCAAGATGAGGGCTCTTTCCACAATATGCATGACTTCATACAGGTGCATTACTGTAATGTACCCATAGCTAAACAATTAAGACAAAGAATTATCCATGTGTTTTGAAACGACAAATCTTGTATAACAAATGACAAATATAGTACTATAACAGGTGACCTGTTTTAAAATACTATGCACAATAACCTATGAATTAAAAAGAAATGAAAGAAAGCTAATTTAGATCTTTTTAAGGGCAAAAGCTTTATTATCAGAGTATTTGGCTCTTCCAATTCACTTAGACTGAAATCCAAAACCATCAGGATTACTAAAGAAGTAGATTGTCATTCATTCTGAGCCAAACAAAGCAAATTAATCCCTTTTTCACATGACAGTCCTTCAAATACTTGAACATACTCTAGCTATCCTATCAACCTAAGCCTTCTCTTTCCAGACCAAATATTTCTAGTTTCATTAACCCATGTTCATATGACAGTCATATGACAGAGAAGACCCTGGACCATCCCTACTTCCCCCCAATCTGAATGTCTTCCAGAGACCAATGTTCTTACATTGTGATGCTCAGAATTGAACATAATACTCTAGATATAGTCCAACCAGGAAAGAAACTATCACCTCTTTACTTCTGGAAGAGATAGCTTTTTAATGCAGCTCAGAAAGCCCTGCTGATTCACATTGAGCTTATTATATAATACATAACATTCCCTCTCCGCCACGCTCCCTCCCTTCCTCCCCCCACCAATCTTTTTCAGAATAACTAAGCAAACTTTTCCCATCATGTCTTTGTGAAACTGGTTTTTTGAACTAGAAGAATATAGGCTAAGTTTTTGTTATTGTTGTATTTTAACTTCAGAGTCAGCATACTTTTCTAAAGGATATGTCATGTTTTTTGCTTTGAATGACAAATGGGAGAAATTACTTCACCTACCTTGGCCTCAATTCCTACATTTGTAAAATGAGGGGGCTGGACTAGATAGTCTCTCTGATGGATGTCCCTGCCAGGTCTCCAGCTATGATTCTATGTTCAGTAGCACGGGGTTGGTCCTTGTGAGTAAAAATTCCTAAGGCACTCAACTGAAGACCTACCAAGTAGACATTGAAATGTTAACTCTTTTTTTATTCTGACCATTCAGCCAGATCTAAATCCATCTAATTGTATTATTTTCTTGTTCATATTTTTCATCTTTTCTATAAGAAGAGTGTGAGATGTTTTATCATATGCTTTGCCTAAAATTTAGGACTATAAAGAAAAAGTGTCAAGTGACTAGAGTCAGATTAAAATGCAACTGGGAAATGCTTTACAAAATAAATAATATTACAATACAATATAGACAACATTAATTTGCGGCTTTCTAAATTTCTTTCTGGGCAACTTGGTTGGATAGAATGCAGCACAACTCATCTTCCTGAGTTCAAATCTGGCCTCAGTCACTAATTATAAGACCCTGGGAAAATTACTTAAGCCTTTTTGCCTCAGTTTCCTCATCTGTAAAATGAGTTAGAGAAGGAAATGGCAAACCAATCCAATAGCTCTGCCAAGAAAATCCCAAATAGGGTCATGAAGTGTTGCACACCACTGAACAACAACAGAGTCCCTTCTTTTTGAGTAGATTACATCATTATATCCATTTTGAATAGAGTACATCACTTACTACAGAATTCCTCTGATCCACCAGGACCCAGTTGAAAAAGGAAATAAGGTTAATGTGATATGGCCTGTTCTTGGAGCCCTCTCAGCTCAATGTAATTATTCACACACACCCTCACCCCATCAAGACATTCACTAAACCTTCTTCAATGATTCATTTTACAATTTTTACAGAATCCCAAAGTCAAGCTCTCTAGTTCATACTGGGCAGGCTCTTTCCTTCTCTTTTCTGAGAATGAGGACAACATTTACTCTTTATCAGACCTATGGCCCTTCTCCCTTTCTCCAGAATTTTCTAAATACTTTTAACAGTGGTTCAGCATTCACATTTACCAGTTACTCCTATGACCAAGGATCTTCTTATTCTGGGCAAGTTTATTTGAATTTGTTAAAAGCCTCTAGATGTTCCAAATTTATCCTAGTTGACTAGTGAAATACTGTATACTCAATAAGCATCTGAATATCAACTGTACAAAAAAAGAAGGTAACATGGCTTAAAAGATCAAGAGGTGCAGTTAGAAGAATTCAAATTATTCCTCTGACATTAGATACATAGAATGCCAGATATATAGTCATGTAAACGAGTTCAAATCCAACTTTAAACATATACTTAGCTGTGGGGCCTCTGTCTGCCTCAGTTTCCTAATCTATAAAATGAGGATAATAATAGTATCCACTCTAAAGATTGCTATGAGGACCAAAATGAGATAATATTTTTTGAGATATTTTAAAACTGCTTTTAAAGCACTATCTAAATGCTTATTATTATTATTATAATTATTGAATTTCTATTACCAGTTAAGAAAAATATAAAGGACAAGAAACCTTCCGTGAAAGTGGTAGTCTAGTCCTAAGTAGTAAGTAACATAAGTAACATATCAGGAAGTTAACATTAAGTACCCATTGAGTAAAAGGGACTTACTCGCTCTTTTGAATTACAACTTTCCAGAGGAAGGGCTTCATTGTCAAGCCTAGTGACTGCACTAACCACCAAAAGGTATTGACTCTCATAGAAATCTGACTTTAGAAGTAGCAGCTAGAGAGCAGGAATATGGCAGGAACAATAGAGCAGCCCAGGAAAAAAGTAGGGGAAAGAGAGGCAAATCTCGAAACCAGCAGTTTCCCTCTCAGGCTACAGTTTTATGTTAACTACCAAATAACCTTGAGATACTCTGCAAATAAATGTGTAAACTCAGATCCTTTCCCAACATTACTTCCCACTTGGCCTTTTCCATGCTCATTCTTTATGTTGACTCATTTGCTTTGACCAAGTCCCTGCCAAAAAAAAAAAAAGAAAAGAAAAGAAAGAAACTTATGATATCACTAATAATAAAGTAAAAAGATTACTGCATTTGAACACTAGAGAAAAAGTAAGTACTGAGAATACAGCTGACTTCCCATGGCTCTGTCATCTTATGCCTAAGCTACTGAGACAAAAAAAATCACATTTACCACCATCTTTATTTCACTCCTATAGAAACAACATAGTACAGTGGAAGATTTTGTAATGGATTGGGATCAGGATTTTTGGCTCCTGCTTGGTTGTTATTTGGTTCTTGGTTCTGCTGCTGACTGCGTTTTCCTTGGGTAAATTACTCCCCCCTTTGCACCTCAATTTTCCCTTCTGTACAATATCATTTCAAAGGTAACTTCTTGTTAATGAATTAAAAAGAGTTTCCATGGCAGGAGAAGTCAACTGGTGCATTTTCTCATAAGACAGAAGATGGAAATGGTTAAAAAGAGGGACAACTTTAACAAAGATTAGGAAAACATGATGGACAGCAGTTGGATGAAAGTAAGTAGAAACACTAAGAATTACTGGTAGACTCAAGTACCCCCTATTTAGGTTTACTGTATCATTCTATCTCCCTTCAGTAATCCCTCAAGTCTGGTTTAAATCCCTTGGACAGGGAGTAAATAGATAGAGATACTCTTTGGTGCAACATATGCCAAGGCCATCAAACCTGGAAATATGAGAATAGCTGTCTGGTGTAGAAGAGAAGGGAAGGTGGCTGGCTGGTGGAGAACTGAGAAGTTTTAGGCATTTAAACTGTTAACTTTTTATTTTATACCTTGGTAACACAACATAATTGTGATTTCACAGATTCCTTGCTGGTAGAGTTCTTCAAGGTTGCTAGATACTGATGATTAGCAAAAAACAAATCCCACTAGCAAAGACCAACAAGTAATTCCTTCAAAAACTCCACACACATTCACACTTTACTCTTTTACCTTTTTTCCAAAGGCAAATTACAACTGTCAGATGCACTCTCTTATTACTGTCCCCAGCTCTTTTCAGAAGGGATAATCAGAAAAGCCTACAGAGGGATTTAATCAGACTTTTTTTTCTTCAAGTGACCTAATGTTTTGGTATGAAACTGCTGCCAGCTCACACTGAGTGGAAATTTAGCACTGTCAGCATTTAATTATTATTTTATCACATATTTCTTTATTTTCCTACAGGGAAGAAATAGCTAAAAAAAATTTTTTAATGCACTGACTGCTTAGCTTTTAAAATCACAAGACACTGCCCTCATTACTTTGCTTTGTCAAAAATTATCAGTTCAGGACATGGTCTATGTCATGGAAACACTCTTCTAAGTTAATAAGGGGTAGCAGTATCAATGGCATCCATCACCAGCATCCTGAAACTACAGTCTGTTACAGGATTATTATTATCTAAATTCTCACCCCATTGAATCCTTCATTCATGTTGATGTTTAGCAGTGACCCAGGCAATATTCAGAAAGTCCATGACCTCAAAGCATCAATATTCCAAAGGGATCAACAAATCAATAAATACAGTGGGAAGGGGCAGTTATTGTTTTGTTCTCCCCATGTTTGCTTTCCTTTTTTTTTTCTTCTAAGTTGGGGGAGGGAAAAGACTAGGCATGTCTTATAGTAACAAAAATGGGACTTGGAACAGAAGAAAACAGAGGCATCTCCTTATGTTGCCCACCAGAGTTTCCTGCCATACTCACTCATATTACTCACCAGGGCTATGAGAAACACCTGGAGTCAATAACAGTAAACTGCTGGAGTTCCTGTGTGAATGAGTCAGAGATTATCTATAAGGCCCTAATATATCCTGGACTGACCAGATCTATACTTCATGGTGAGAAATCAAGTCATGGAAAGCAGTAGGAATAAAGTCTGAAAAGGGATCCAATTGAGAGTGGTAGGTATAACGGGACAAACTGTGCTAACTGTGGTATTTGGTCCTGGATCTTCCCCACCCCACTTGTGTCACTACTGAAGTGTGTGGGAAGTGTTCAGGGGAGTCTATGTCAGCCTGTGGTCATAATTCATACTGCTCCAGAGCCACAAACAGGGTGCATCAAAATGGCAGACATGAAGGGATGATGAAAGCTGTAGGTATATCCAATACAGGGCCTGCCTCTTTAACTGTTGTAGCTGGTTATTCCAATCCTCCATCATCTGGAAAGAAATCCCAGTGACAGCAATCTGGCATACTTGACAAGGGAAGTAAAAGAGACAGAGCAGGTCTTTCCAATAAAAACACTACCAAATGATAATACATGAGTACCAAAGGAAGGGGAGGAGGTGGGAAGGAGGGAGTCGTTTTCTGAGTGTTGAATTGAGATCAGTTTTCATTTTTCTTTTCTACCTTATTCCTCATCAGCCCCAGATGACTAATTCTAAAAGACAGGCACAAAACTAACTAGTTTCAAAACAAACAACCACCAAATGCAAAACCCAAACCCAACAAAGCCAAAAAACCAAAACCAAAAACAAAAAAATCCTTTTTTTTAAACTCTATTTCATCTCAAATGACCATTTTTCTCTTTAGACTCAAACTTCTTAAGTTTGTCAAGTGTGTATTCATTATCACTAGTAAATATTTATTGAGCATTTATTATGGGCTAGATAGTGGGGAATATAAAAATAAGCCAAACAAGGTATCTGCCACAGGAGATGATATACATAAAAAGATATATGGGACCAAGTGCTCAATTGTACTTCTATCCACAGCACTTATCATGGTAACTGACACATAGGAGGCATTTAATACATAATAACTTGAGAAGGAGCAGAAAGGAACAAGTATGTATTCAGCATTTACTATGTGTCAGTTCTGTGTTAAACGCTTTTACAAGTATCTCATTCGATCCTTACAATAACTTGTGAAGATATGTTACTATTATCTTCATTTTACATTTGAAGAAACTGAGGCAGACAAGTTAAGTACCTTGCCCCCAGTTTAACATCTACTAAGTGTCTAAGGCTATATTTGAACTCAAGTCTTCTGACTCCAGGCCTAGTGCTCTAGATAAACTAAACTAATCTATGCCAAAACAACATTCATCAATACTGTATATTTTTAAGTCATTCCCTCCCACTACTAGACTCTCAAACATGCACCAAACATCTCAAATATGACTAATCTTGGGTAACTTTTCATTAGTGGCCAACCTCTCCCACGCACTCTATGACTTCCTTCTTAGTTCAAGACCTATATCCAGATTTCCTGGCTCTCAGGAGATACATGTACTGACAAATATGGGCCTGTAAGGAAAATATGGTCCCCTTCCATCATAAAATGCAAGATCTATTTCTCTTAAGTCACTGCCTAGTATGGCCCCAAAAGAAACACAAAGACTCACACACAGAGAAAAAAGGACCTGGCTGCCAGATGCTATAAGCACAGAGTTTCATGATAGAATGTTTCCAAACAGTATCCCTAGGCCAAGTTAAGAGATCTTAAAACCTTTTATGTCAAAAATCCTCCCCTAATCCCAAATCTTTGGCAGTCTTATACCTTAAACCTATATATATGTGTACATATTAATATGTATACACATACTTTATACTTATAGACTACTTCTCAAAATAATGCTTTTAAATATAAATGAAATACATGGGAAACCAATTATATTGATTTTAAAAATTAGTTTATAATCAATCGATTATAGAATTGTCTGTCTGTTTGTTTTTTAATTCCTAGACCTCCCCCCGTTGGAAGTCCACTCTCTTGGAGGCAGAGCTCAACAAATAACTACCTCAGTGGAAGAATGGCCAGGATGCAGAAGATGTTCTGGGCTGATTTTATAGCTGTTGCTACCTAGTTACTTCTGGAGAGGGGTGTGTGTGTGTGTGTGTGTGTGTGTGTGTGTGTGTGTGTGTGTGTGTGT
>JAJPUD010005733.1:19113-124060 GCA_023553655.1 Myrmecobius fasciatus
TGTGTGTGTGTGTGTGTGTGTGTGTGTGTGTGTGTGTGTGTGTGTGTAAATGGAACATGGCTCATTTATACAATAAGGTATCTGAATACAGGAATCCCAGGGAGTCACATCTTTACCTATGCAGAGACCAGGAGTGGACATGACAGCTCTGATTCATCATAAGCTTCACTAGGATTTTCCCAAGAATCGTGGTCAAGTGTATAAAATAGGTAGGAAATTCTTAACTGTATTTACAAAACGGGGCCTGGTCTCATAGATGAATGTAGGCTACTCTTAGGCAACTGGCAAGGAAAAAAGTGCATGTTGTCCCCTAAAGGTTGTTATTTCTTGATTCTCTCCTCTCTAGTAACAGTGACCTAGTTTTCCTAGAGCAGACATTTAGAGCACAGAGGAATGAAGAGATCTGGAGGGTGGGGAAGATGGGGGGAAGAAGACTCAGTCTGAGAAGAAAGGAGCATAGAGGGAGAGCCACCCAAACCTTAGAACAGTCAACTAACCAGCTTATTTCCCGTCTGCCTTGCTGCTGTCGCAGCTGTTGTCTGCTTTTTTACTCCTGGCAACCAATAGAACTGCTTCCTCATTTCTGCAGCTGCACTTTCAGATTGAATATTATGCAACAAAAAGGTTTAAATTTATGACTCCCACAGAGGTCTAGACTAGGACCCAGACGCACAGTTAACACATCTAATCTACCTCAGAGGTCTTTAGTTTAAGAACCCACATTCTGTCCAAAAACTATGGGTCATGTCTATACTTTGAAAGGAACTCCTCCAGCCCCAACATTACTCAGATCTGATCAAGGCAGCTATGCCATCTAAGAAGCTCATGGGAAAGAAGTGAAAACTGGATCCAAATTCACCCTCTTACCTATTAAAATTATGACAAGTGGTTTCCAAGATGATCTCAAACCACAGTTACAAGAGACTTATCTGGTCATCCACTGAGCTTGCAACCAGGAACATTCAACTGAGGAATGAGGAACATCCTGAGCTCAAATGCAGCCTCAGACACTTACTAGCTGTGTGACCCTAGACAAGCTATTTAACTTTGTTTCAGTTACTTCAAATGTAAAATGAGCTAGAGAAGAAAATGACAAACCACTGTAGTATTTCTGCCAAGAAAACTCCCCAAAAGGGAGTCACAAAGATACAACTGAAATAATTATAATTAAGAACAACAAATCTGGTGAATTTTAGGACAAAGAAATACAATCAAGAACCAAAAAGGTTTTTACTCATAGACAAAACTACTCATCTTGCCATTTGGACTATAGTATTAGTTCAAAAAAAATAGATATTTTACCAAATATCTTTAAGGAGGCAACATGATACAATAGCAAAAGTCATGACTCTAAAAACAAAAGTCTTGGGTTCATATCTCACCTTGAGTTCAAATTTCAAATCTTCAAGTAGTTCTTGATACTACTACCCATGTGACTTTGCACAAGTCCCAACCTCTCTGAGATTCAGTTTCCTTATCTGCAAAAAGAAGGGATTAGAGGAAATAACCTTTGAAATCCCTTCCAGTTTGATATCAATGATCCTATATAATTTCAGAGATAGCAAATGTAGACTCCATGTGAGGTAATGAGCTCCCTTTTCCTAGAAGACTATTTCTGCAATAATGTTGGACATGGTGAATCCTGAAGTCTCTTCCAACTCTGAAAATTTGTTATGGTGACCTGAGTTTCCAAAACAAAATCCTTTTCCCCTGCCAGCCTCCCCCATTATTTATGCAGTATGATAACTTAGCTTGACAATTAGAAACTTTTGCAGCTGATGACACTGCTTCACCTACCATTAGCAGATAGAATCATATCTGATTGAATGTGCAAAACATGGACATATGACATTTTCATAAGTTCTTCACAATACTTCTTTTAGCCTGTGATTCTTGGTCTGTTGTGGTTTTCAGTCCTTCACAATTTATTTGCATGCTGCTGTTTACTGAACTCTATTCACTCAGTCACTATTTGCAAGATTTCTGGGGCATTTTAACAGTTTATGGAGATCATACAGAATATTTGCAATCAGGACCATCCAGGAACACCTGGGACACATGATTGCTATATATCTCATTGATAACAAAAAGTGAATTGTCATCATAAAACTATACTATTTCAGTAAAATACTGTATTGCTAGAGTGCTTTAAGATTTGCAAAGTGTTTCCTATCAAACAACCTCAAGAGGTAGGTGGTACAAATTTTATTTTATTTAAAAATTTTTTTTCCAATTACATATAAAGACGATTTTCAACATTCATTTTTATAAAATTTTGAGTTCCAAATATTCTCCTTTCTTCCCTTATCTTCCTCCTCCCTAAGACAACAAGCAATTTGATATAGGCTATACATGTGCCATCATTTTAAACATATTTCCATATTGGTCATGTTGTAAAAGAAAAATCAGAACAAAAGGGAAAAACAATGAGAAAAAAAACAAAAAAGGTGAAAATAATATAATTTGATCTGTATTCAGTCTCCATAGTTTTCTCTTTGAATGCAGACAACATTTTCTATCCCAAGTCTATTGGAATTATCCTGGATCACTGCATTGCTGAGAAGAACTAAATCTATCATGGCTGATCATCACATAATCTTGGGGTTAATGTGTAAAATAGCCTCCTACATCTGCTCACTTCACTCAGCATCAGTTCATGTAAGTCTTTCCAAGCTTTTCTGAAATCAGTTTGCTCATCATTTCTTATAGAATGATAATATTCCATTATCTTCATATACCATAACTTATTCAGTTATTCCCCAATTGATAGGCATCCAGTTAATTTACCATTCCTTGCTAAATGGTACAAATTTTAGTTCCTTGTTATTACATATGGGGAAACCAAGACACAGAGAAAGGACTTGTCCTTTTGAAAGGTTACATTTTCAAGGACATCACTGTTTTTTGACCAAGATATAATAATTGATGTTCACTGTGATGAAACTAAGTAATCAAGAAAATGTTAAATTCTATTCAGCATATAGGATATATTAGTCGGCTTCAAGGGCAGGGAAGCAACCAATCATTTAGTTTTTTTGTAATGTTTTAATAATGCTTTTTCATATTCATTTCTCAATAATTTCCCCCACCCTCTAATTCCCTATAGAATCCTTCCTTATATTACCAGAGATGTGATGGAGAATATGTCCATGAAATGCTCTTAAATTAAATCTACCTTATTAACATTTTCCCAATATTTTCTTAAATTTTTAGACAATCAACAAAACAATAAATCAAATCTTGATTTATAGTTTGCTGATTTTAGAGTTGTAAATGCTCACACTGAAAATTTAAGGGCAGAGACCATCTTTTGCCTTATCCCTATTGTTTATTAGCATAGTGCCTAGTACATAGTTATTGTTCATTCTGTTTAGTCATGAGACTCCTGGTAATCCCATTTAGAGTTTTCTTGGCAAAGATACTGAAGTGGTTTGCCATTTCCTTTTCTAGCTCATTTTACAGATGAGGAAACTGAGGGAAAGTCCTTGTCCAGGGTCACACACCTAGTTAGTATCTGAGGTTGATGTGGATTTTAATTCAGGTCTTCCTGACTTCAGGCCTGATGCTCTATCCATGGTACCACATAGTTATTAGTATTTAGTAGACACTTAATAAACTTAGACATTTTTTGAACAAATAGGCAGAGCCAAACACACTGTACATAATAATTTATTCAACATTTTGCCTCCCTCTCATCTTTTTGATCCTCTAAGATTAGTCATTTCATTTGGTCTGACGAGTGATGTGTTTTAATGTTGTTTTCATTTACATTGTTGGCACATTGTTTTTCTGGTTCTGCTTTCTTCATTTTGAGTCATACAAGTATCTGTGAGCTTCTCAGAATTCTTATGATCAACTAACCAACAAATATTTCCCAAGTGCCTCCTATGTGCAGGTATTGTGCTTAGGGACCAGAGACTTGAAAGCAGAAGCAAGCACAAGTCCTTGTCTTCAAAGAGCTTATAATCTAACAGGAAAAATACTATCTAGATAGATTGTGTCAGACCTGCAGTAGAGTCTTCTGAGCTCCTATGTTCTGATCAACCACAAATGGATACACTGTACTCTGATCCTAACACAGTGATCTTATTTTACTCTCCTAGAACAAAAGACAACAGAAAGCAAGTAAGTAGCAAGCAACATATGGATACATAAAGGACATACAAAACAGATGAAAAGCAATTAAGCTTCGGAGCAGCTGACTGGCACTATAGTGCTGGGCCTGGATTTAGAAATACTCATATTCCTGAGTCCAAATCCAGCTGCAAAGACTTCCTAGCAATGACCCCTTTGCCTGCCTCAGTTTCTTTCATGTGTAAAATGAGCTGGAGAAGGAAATGGCAAACTATTCCAGTATCTTTGCCCAGAAAACCCTAAATGGGGATACAAAGTCACACAGTGGACTGAAATGATTAAACAAAGAGCACCTACCTTAAATGGTGGTTATGAGGATTAAATGAAGTAATATCTATTAAACACTTTGCAAACCTTAAAGCACTATATAAATGCTAGCTATTTTCTGGCATAATTCTAAGTTGTTTTTTGAATAGTTGGACCATTTCTGTGTAATTTCAGAAAGATTTTCTCCCAAATAGTTTATATAAAAATAGTTTTGGTGCTGAAAAGGGAAAATTTTATTTATCTGAAAAATGTGTAAAAGTATACAATTTAGACCCAGAAAGGCCCTTAGGAATTACCTAATAATAATAGCCAGTATCTATAGAGTGTTAAAGTTTGCAAAATACTTTACATATACATTATGCCCTTTGATTCTTACTAACAACCATTCAACATAAGTGCTATTATAACCATTTTACAGATTTACATTTATTGAGGGTGTACCTTTATTATTCTCTGTGAAGCTGAGGCTCTTCATATTCCCATTTTTTTTTTCAGATAAAGAAACTGCTGCTTAGGGAGGATAAGTAGACTTCACAGCCAGTAAAGAAGAGGGGGCAGGATTCAGTCCCATACTCTATTCTCTTAGGCTAGCTGACTTAAGTGCTCATTTGTTAGATGAAGGAAATGAGGACCAAAAAAAGAAAATAATTATTAACATTTAAATATATAAAATATATGTATGTGTATATCAACACACACACACACACACATATATAATTCTAATCCAATACCCCTAACTCTAAATTCAGAGCTCTTTCAAATAAAGTATGTTGCTTTTCACCAAAACAGTCTATTGAGTTAACTACTAACTTCTCAAAGCATGTGGTGAAATGAAGGGTTAAACTGTCTGTTGATAACATCATATTTGTTAAGAACAGACATGCCCAAAAATTCAGGTCATTTTAAAAGAAGTTCTAAGAATGAAAGCTTCCAACACTCTAAGGTATTTTTGAAATTGGTTAACACACTTTCAAGCTTCATTCAATTAAATGCTTTTTAAAGTAAGGATAAAAATGTATCTTTTGGTTCTACCTGGCTCTACCCCTTTTCTATCATTGGGCCTATCTCCTGTTCTTTTTTTAGAATTAATTAGGAAATAAAAATAGAAACCTGACATGTTTATATCAATTCAAAGTGCTGGTTAAACATGAAAAAACAGGGGTTGAGAATACAGAGGTGACAAATTTTATTTCTGTGATGACAAATTTGAATCCTCTTGCCAGCTGGCCCCAGAAAAAAAACCAAAATTCAAGATTCTAATAGTAGGAAGGTAGCTCAGGAGGCAGTGAGGTGGCAAAATCACATTCCTTTAATAGGCTACCTATACCAGGCAAATATTGCTCAGGTAATTTAAGTGGGAAGACAGTTACAATTATTACTCTTTGGTAAATCTGTATCCTCCCCCTCCCCCCCACCACCACCCCCTGGCACATGGGGGGAAGTCAGAATGTCCACTAGAATAACTCTAAACCCAAAGAGTTTATGAAACACCCTCTTTCGAGGGTGAAGAGAAAGGTGATTGGGGGCAGGGGGAGAGATTTACCCAGCACTTCTGAATGTCATCTATGTGCTATCCATTCAGTTTGACTGAGACAGCAGAGGAAATGAGGAGTGATAAGTGACAGTGTAATGATTAGATCAGCCACCTTAGGAAAGGTGCTGAGCTAGAGATATTTCACTAAAATAAGGAGAAACTTGGGAATAGATTTCTGGTGAGTGATCCCAAAGTAGATACAGTATGAATTGGAAATGGATTTCACGGACAAATAAAGTCTAATAAATAGCAGGTCAGTTAAAAATGAAATATCCTAAGATCCAATAGAGTGCTGTAAAGTTTGTCATCAATAATTTAACATGAAGAAAACTTATACTGGGCAAAAATTTAATTTTAAAACATGCTTACTGATTTGTTTAGATGGAAAATATATAATATATTGAATATAAATATGTGTATTTAATATATATAAATATATATAAAATATATGTGAATATACATATTAAATTTTAAAATACATGTTAAGTATATTTAAATATGCATATTGGTTGTATTTAGTATATGTAAATATACATATTAAATTATATATATCACATTAAATATATGTGATATATGTGGTAAATATATGCATTAAATAAATAGTATACAGAATATATGGATGTGATATATTAAATGTGTATATTTGATATGCATAAATATATGTTAAATATATTACAGAATGTTAAATATATTAAATATGTGTGGTAAATATATGCATTAAATATGCAGTATATTAAACATGGACATAGTACATTCAATATGTATATTTAATATATGTAAGCATAAATAATAAATATGTATATGGTATATTAAATATGTGTTTAGAATGTTGAATATATTAAATATGTATGATGGTATATGGTGAATATATGCATTGAATACATAGTATATTAAACATATGTATATGTATTTCCATATATGTATGGGAAAGTGTACATATGTATATAACCGCAAGAGAAAGGAAGCCTGGGTTAGTAGAAAGAAAGCTAGACTCAGTAAGAAAATCTGAGTTTGAATTCTGCCTCTGATACACATTGGCTATATGATCTTGGGCAAATTGCTAAATCTCCTTCCATGAATGAAATCACACAGGCTTGGTCAAATATGTCCACCCAAACATGCATATAATACCCTTTTCTCCCTTTTCACCAACATATTCCAAAAACATTAAATACATTTAGGCTTCTGTGTATCCTGAAAAATGAGAAAAAATTTTCAGAAGCCTAGCAAACATTTTTGTTGTTTACCCTTATTTCAGTCATGTCTGACTCCTTTTGGAGTTTTCTTGGTGAAGAAATTGGAATCAATTGTCATTTTCTTTTCCAGCTTATTTTACAGATGAGAAAACTAAAGCAAACAGAATTAAGTGACTTGTCCAGGATAATATAATTAGCAAGTGTCTATGATCAGCTTTGAACTCACAAAGCTGAATCTTTCTGATTCTAGACTATCCATCACACCACCTAGTTTCATTTGTTTGTTTTTGACTGTGCCTATGAGTAAACTGACCACTATCTTCAATGTGACTAGTTTAATTCCACAAGCATAAACTGGATGTGGGGATTAAAAAATAAGAAATGAAAGTCTCTGTCTCAAAGGGTTTACATTCTAAATGTGGAGCTACAGGGATTTTCATGAATTCAATACCAAAACACATGCTATATAACTCTTTGCAGAGGAAGAGTATGGTATAAAAGGATTGGGGTGCTACCTTATCACAGAAATTTGGGATCTTTATAATTAGAAGCAGAGCAGGTTCAACTTTTTAGAGGAGTCACAAGAAATCTTCTTAAGAGATTGTTCACCAAATTTTTGACTGGAGAGCCAGGGATTTATGCAAATAAAGTATAATTCCAGGCCTTACAACTACTTCCCCTTACAAGTTCACAAAACTTTAGCTGAAACTTCCCATTTTTTAGTATCCCATGTATTAATCACAAAAGCCCTAATTTCACTTAGAAAACTTTTTACTTTTTCATTTTATAGCTATTGCCCCACAAAAGCTGAGAGAATCACCATCTGATCCCATTACTCTAGCAACCAGATACCTTGCAAAATTAATGAAGGTCATTTTTTGCTTAATCTTGAAAAGAAAAAAAAAACAAACAATTCAAAATGGAACCTTTAGAAAAAGTAACAATTTATACTGAGTGGCCTTATCCCAAAAGCACATTAAACTCCAGTCATTTTTGCCAGGCAAATCTCTATCACTGAGTGCAATTTTTACCAAACAGGAGGGCCTTCAGAGTTTTCCCTATCTCATAGAAGAGTTAAGTCTTCAAGAGTCATAGCCTATACATTGCCATATTAGGGAATCTCTTCTTAGTTCCCTCTTTTCAATTGCTGATCTCTAGTTTCCAAAAGCTTTTCCAGAAGCAGACCTTTCAATTTTAAGAATCCTTGACAATGGCTCCAGGTTTAGATGTGATAACTGTAAATCCTGATATCCTCTTTCCCTGTGGACCTTCTTAGGTAGAAGTTCCCTATCACTGGAAGTCTTCAAACCCAGATTAGATCAGCAGTGCCATATATCAGCATAAAAAACACATATTGACATATTAATATCATCTATGTTTTATTGCATTTTTATTTATTTTGTTCACAATTTCCCTATTATACTTTAATCTGGCTCACATTCATATGGGAGTGTTATAGGCCTTGTCTAAACACTCTAACACTCTAGTCTAGATGACCATTTTACAGGGGTATTACAGAGGGGAATTTCTTTTTAGCATATTATTAATTTAAATGGACTCCCAATTCTGCCATTTTGTGATTCGGTCACCCCTAAGAAGGGGGCTTCACATTTAATGGGATTACTCCTGACTTTTTTAGGAACCAGTAAAACATCCTAATTTTTTCCTTAAGTACTTATCAACAAGAAGCAGGACAGAGTAAAAGATTGAGGATTAGCTTTGAAGTCAGGAGAATCTGGAGTTCATTTGTGTCTCTGGTTATTAGACTCTAGAGAAGCCATTATACTTGTCCCTAGACAGCTCTCTAGGTGCAACTAGGTAAACAGAATGCCAGTACCGAAATCAGGAAGACGCAACTGCAAATATATCCTCAGACCCCTCTGTTTGCCCCAGTTCCCTCAATTCAGATAATGACAGGACCTACCTCACTGGGCTGTGAGGATCAAATGAGATATTTGCAAAAAGCACTTAATGCAGTACTTAGTATATAGCAGGAGCTATATAAATTCTTCTTTCCTTCCTTCCTGCTTTTAAAATGAATAGAAATTAAAGATTTTTTAAAATTGTTAAATGTCACTATATTCATCTACCCATGACAAAGATAATAATAGTTTCAGTTCAATGAGGTCTGACTCTTCATGATTCCATTTGAGGTTTTCTTGGCAAAAATAATGGAGTAGTTTGATATTTTCTTCTCCAGCTCATTTTACATCTGAGGAAACTGAGGCAAACAGATTTCCCAGAGTCACATAGCTAGTAAGTATATAAGACCGGATTTGAACTCATGAAAGATGAACCTTCTTCATTCCAAGCCTTACTGTAACATGTAACTGTCCCAATAATAATAACTAGCATTTATATAGCACTTTAAAATTTACAAAGTGCTTTTAACAAACATTATTTCATTTAATTTATAAAAATCTTGGTTGGTAGATACTATTATTATTTCCATTTTATAGATGATAAAACTGAGGTAGTAAATGACTTGCTGAGGATCATCAAGCTAATAAATGTCTGAGAAAGGATTTGAACTTGGATTTTTTCTGAATCCCAATTCAGCTCTCTATCCAGTAGGCCACTTAAGACAGGATATAACCCCTCTCTTCAGTATCTCCCAATCTGTTCTAATAGTACTTTGAACAACTTACTTTGCTGATTATTACACCAAACAACAATAATTCAACTTCTCCCTAAATTAGAGAATACTGATGATGGAAAGAGCTGTTTTCAGTTTTAAGGTTAATAAACTCATGGGGTTACCCCCTTTCTAAAGAGGCATCTGCTCCTCATAAGATTCAGCATAGCATTTGTACATATCTTCCCATCTCTATTACAAAGCTATGAAACTTCATTCAGGGGGACCTGGAGGCTTAAGTGCTTTAGTGATAAAAGCCCATTCTCTCAAGCTAGGAGAGGAGAGAACTCTATCTTTGACTCCTGGCACAAGATAATCACATAGAAAAAAAAAAATCTCTGTGACACTGTAGTCTACTTATTTTCAGCCCTTCTTTCCCCAAGTTCTTAATGACCCCTAAGTTAATTTCCCAGAGATACCCATTTTAGTTAGCAGTGGGAGCCCTAGGGGAAAATGTTATAAATATCAAAACAGCCACAAGCTGCAGCATTGGGGAATCATGGAATAGTTCACAGTTTCCACTTATTATTAGTTTAGGAACTTTGGCTTAATCAGTCTTAACTGGATGCTTTTGATTGCTGAAGTAAAGATCTCTAAGCTTAAATACACTCCCACATAATTTCTTTCCCTTTTTGGACAAGAGTATAATTCCAAAAATATCTGCTTTGGTACAAAGTTCTTAGACTCTCAAAAAGAGTTCCATGTTATGGCCAAATGTTTCATTCATGAAAGTTTGGAGAAAAAAAAATACTTTATACAATATGGAATATATTTATACTTTACATGTATGCAGATACTGGGCAGGAAGGACCATTATTAAACCTCTATGACTTCAGTTTTCTCTTCTGTAATATATAACATAACTTACAATTTCCCTTTTAAATATACATTTTTTTATTTTTAGCCTTTCCAGACCTCAGTTTTCTTATCTGTAAAATAAGAAGGTTAACTAAACCCAGCTTTTTAAATTGTGGTTTGCAACTCTATATTCTTGTAACTGAATGTAGGGGTCACAAAATCACAAGTTATTATCAGTAAATGTTTGATTTGTGTGCATATTTTATATACTTATGTATCTGAGGTCAAATAAAAATTTCTCAAGTGAAAAGGGATTGAGAAAGGAAAGAGCTAAGAAGTCATGGCCCAAATGACTTTAATTATCTCTTCTGGATCTACAAATTGGATATAAATACATATGTATATACTTTTGTTCATCCTACAAATTTTTGTTGTTGTTCACTCATTTATTTCAGTCATGTTTAACTCTTGGTGACCCCATTTGAAGTTTTCTTAGCAAATATATAGGAGTGGTTTGCCATTTCCCTCCCCAGCTCATTTTACACATGAGGAAACTGAGGCAAACAGGATTAAATGACTTGCCCAGACTCACACTGCTAGGAAGTATCTGAGATTGCTTTTGAACTCAGATCTTTCTGACTCCAAACCTAGTGGTCTATCTACTGTATCACACAGTTGCCCAATGCCACATATATTAAAAGGAAAAAAAATCTTAAGTTCTATTTTAGAGACAGCTGAGTGGTGGAATCTATAGAATGCCAAGCCTGTAATTAAAACCAACATTCAAATGTGACTTCAGACACTTACTAGCTGTATGACCCTGGACAAGTCAATTGTAAAATGGGGGCAATAAAAGCACCTACCTTTCAGGGTTGTTGTCAGGATCAAAATGATATAATAATCACAAAGGATTCAGCCCAGTGCCTGGCACTTATACCCTTAATTAATGCTCAGTTCCTTTCTTTAACAAATTATATTCTCTCTGTCAGAAATACTGCAACCCCCACAAAGTGGGCTTTAAGCAAATAAAGATTAAAATACCATCAAAGTGGAAGTGAATAATGCCTGTCACTGCAAGCTAGTGTGGAACTAGAAAGGTAGCTCACCTGCTGGGTATTGGATCTCTCCCTTATCTCCAAGAAATTCAGATCAGATGTCTACTACTCCGTCTGAATCCTTCTGCTGTTAACTTTCCAAATGGATTCTTCTTTTCCCCTCTGCTACTATGTCACACACGGATCCCTCAGCATCCACTCCTCCTCTCTACCCCCAACCACAAAACAGTCACAACCTTAGCAAAAGCACAAATGGCAGTTATGGCAATAACAGGTATTTTCACTCAATATATTGTCGGAGCACAGGATGCCAGTAAAGTGGTGCAGTGATATCGCTGCTTTCTTTTTTATTTGTAGCCTCAAAAATCTGTTCTGAGGATGGTGGAATCAGGGAAAATCACTCTAATCATCGAAAAGAAACCTTCTCAGTGCCAAGAAGCTTCTCTATTCCTGTCAGAGTCAAAAGCACGGGGCACGATTGATGGTAAATACTAAGTAATCATAACTTATCTCACAACAGGAGGAAAGCAGGGAACAGGTGGGAAGCTCACATCAGACTTGAGGCACACCTAGGGGTGAGCAGGGAGGAGATTTTAAACAAGTCAAGCCATCAGCCCCTCATTGTTCGTTCTTGAGTGTTTAATCCTAAACATCAATAGACATCAGGCACATTCACATTTCTTTTCAGGAGTTACTCTCAAATACTTTTAATTAAAAAATCCAGGCACAGATTATGCTGTGTTTGTCCTGAGGAAGTGGATTACACAGATAGGCATCTTTTTTTTTTTTTTTTTTTTTCTTTTCCATCTACCTAGATAACCAGCCCTCCTGGAGAAAACCCATAAGACTAACATGCTGAACAGGCCTGTGCCTCAGCAGTGACTACTCCAGCCAACCAAGCAAATCCTTCCCCTCACCCCAACCCCTCTCATGTTCTCAGGGAGGAGTCTGATCAGTGCACAAAGCGAAGGCTGTTGGCCAGCCACAAAGCATCTCAAATTAGTTTACAGTAAGGGAAAGAAAAAATGTCTTACTACCAATAACTTCAAACAGCTCAACCTCTGTTCTATTTGCTGTGAGTTAATCTCTGAGTCTGGGTAATTGGAAATGCCTGCTGGGGGACCGATGAAACTCTCCGTTTTAGTCTTCTTCAGGCTATTAGAAAGTCAGAATGAACAAATATGGAAATTGTTGGGAGTAGGGGAGTGTCAGGGAAGGAGATGGAATCCAACTACCAAAATAACCACATCATAATTCCTCTATGTAACCACAAGAGTGATTAATAAAAACCCCAAAACAGTTCCTAAAAGCCTAAAGCACTAGTTACCCTGTTAAATTTCAGAACTATATGAAAACCTAGGCAAATTGAATCAAGTAAACTCTTAAGAAATTAAGGACAGAGAAGACACAAGGCAAGTCTAATCTTTAAGTCAGGGGAGCTCCTTAGTCCAAAGAGGAAAGAGTTTAGATCAGAGATGGCCATCCCCTGGTCCTTGGGGTTCTATAACAATCTGTCAAGCTTCACTGAGTAGTGAAAAAGGGTGGGAAATGACATTTCTAATTGTGGTTATGGTGTGAGCAGAAGTAATGTCATGTCTTTTGGGTGGCCATGTCCTTCATTCTCAAAGAGAGCTATCACTTCAGGAAGGTAATGTGAATTGGACTTAAGTGAGGCAGGACTGTGCAAAGTCACTCTCTCCTCCTGAGTCATCTGGCATCGGTAGCTAGATATAGATCAGGACAACTGGAGATGGCTCTGAATACAGTGGGAGAGATCTTGGCCTTTTTTAAGTGAAGGTCTTTAACAGGTCTCAGTTTGTTTGAATCAATGCCCAATAAGTGATTAAGGGTAGGTGAGAAATGAGGTAAAGAGTGGCCTTTTTACCTAGTTAAAAAAAAAATCAATCTAGGAGAAGAAGACCTTCTGGGTTTCTGACGAAAACAGAAACAATTGCTATTTACATTCACTCTGAACCATTAGAGTCCATCAAAGACCAAATGAGGTTTGGGCTGGGACTTATTATTGGCTAATCTGTGAGAATCAGAGTGATTTGAATTTAAGGCATGGTCTTTAAAAAATAAATCTAGTTCATTCTTTTTGTTGTGGTTTGCTTGAATTTTATTTTCTTTCTCATTTTTTTAAATTTTTTGATTTGATTTTTCTTGTGCAGCAAGATAATTGTATAAATATGTATGTCTATATTGAATTTAACAAATATTTTTTACCATGTTTAACATATATTGGATTACATGCCATCTAAGGGAGGGGAATAAGAGGAAGGGGGGGAATGGGAACACAAGGTTTTTCAATGTTGAAAAATTATCCTTGCATATGTTTTGAAAATAAAAAACTTCAATTAAAAAAATAAAAATATATAAATAAATCTAGCCTGTAAAACCCAAGACAGTCCTTTGGATGGCCTAAAACAACACAACTGTCCACAACAAGGAAGCCATTTCCACAGCAAACTGGACCTGTAGTCAAACCACATTTGGAATGGTGTCTTCAAATGGGAATATCATGCATTAGAACAGACATGAATGATCTGGGGAAGAGGATCAGGGCAAGGAAGAGAGGTAAAAGATCTGGAGCCCCAACATACTGATTTAGGTTGGAGAACTGGGGATGCCTGAATAAGGCAAGAAGTGGGGAAGGATAGGACAGGGAGATTCAAGACATTCCATCTTCTAAGTACTCCATGAGCTACCATAACACTCATTGTGCTAGGCTCCAAAGGATGAAACTAGAAGAAATGGATGAAAGCTGCCAAAGGTTTTATTTAATATTTTTTATTAAAGCTTTTTATTTGCAAAACATATGTATAGGTAATTCTTCAACATTGACCCTTACAAAGCTTTTTGTTAAAATTTAGTTGTATTTAATTTTAAAGTAAAAGAAAACTTCTTAACAATTAGAAATGTCCAAAAGTAGAACAGATTGCCTCAGGAGATGATGAATTCCCCCAAACAACGGCTGAATAAGCATTCAACAGGGAATGATTTCTTCAAGCCCTTCCAACTCTGAAGTGCTTAGATTGTGTGATATCACAGAGTAGAGAAATAGATGAAAAGTGTCCTTCTGTTCAATATTTTTTTTAAAAAATGAATTAGGTGCAGGATAATAATAACTAGCATCTGTGTAATATTTTTGAGGTCTGCAAAGAGTTTTAAAAATTATCTCATTTACTGATGCTGAGTGAAATGAGCAGAACCAGGAGATCATTATACACGGCAACAACAGTACTATATGACAATTAATTCTGATGGACATGGCTCTCTTCAACAATGATATGTTTCAAACCACCTCCAATTGTTCACTGAAGAAAGCCATATACACCCAGAGAGAGGGATGCGAAATGTGGACCACAACATAACATTCTCATACTCCTTGATTGATGTTTGCTTACATTGTGTTTCCTTTATCTGATATATCGTTTGTGTAGATAAGATTTTTCTCGCACAACAATGATAAGTTTGGAAATATGTATACATATATTCGATTTGCCAATATTTTAACATAATTAACATGTAGTGGATATCCTGCCATCTAGGGAAGGGGTGGGGAAGTTGGGGGGAAAAATTTGTAACAGAAAGCTATGTAAGGGTTATTGTTGAAGAATTACCCACACATATGTTATGCAAATAAAATAAAATTAAAAAAAAATTATCTCATTTTATCCTCTGAACAACCCTGGGAGGTGGTTGTTGTTGTTCAGTCAATGAGTGATGTCCGACTCTTGATCCAATAGCTACGACATGCTTTTAGTGTCCATAGGGTTTTCTTGGGAAAGATATTGCAGCAGTTTGCCATTTCCCTCTCCAGTGGGTTAAAGCATATCATGATCATTTTTCAGTGACACAGACAGGTCAGGCGGAACATCCTGGTTTTAGGGACAGTCAGAAGAGATTAATTACAATGAACTGGTGAGTCTTCCTCAACTTTCCAGGAAGATGAAAGACTGGAAGCATTGACAATAATAAGAGCTATACACCTGAAAGAATATCTCAAACTGCCAGAGAAGAATCTATGTATTGATGACAGTGACAGAATGGAAAATGGCTGACATTTTAGTAGTCCTTTAAGATTTGCAAAGCTCTTTAGATGTATTATGTCATTTAATCCTCACAAAAATACTGTGAGGTAGATAAGATTATTATGTCCATTTTGTAGATAAAGAAACATTCAAGAAAAGTTTAAGTTGCTCAGGATCCTACAGATAATATCTAAAGTGGGATTCAAATCCTGGTTTTTATAAACTCTCAGCTTGGCATCAGAAACATAAATTCAAATTCAGCTTCAGACACTTGCTAGTTGTATGATCCTGGGAAAGTCACTTAACCCCACTTGCCTCAATCTTCTTATCTTTAAAACAGCTAGAGAAGAAAATAGCAAACAACTTTTGTATCTTTGCCAAGAAAACCCCAAATGAGGAAACAAAGAGTTGGATATGACTGAAAGAACTGAATAACAACAACAAAACTTCTTAATTGCAAGTCCCACTATCCTTTATTTCAGATGGCCTCTCTGACAAATACACGTTTAGTCCCATTTTGATGATCTGTATAGGAATCAAAGGTACATCTTGTATTTGAGAAAATCATTTAACCTCAAATGGTGTTACCTTTCTCATATTTAAAATGAAAGAAAATGTCCTTTTCACTCTAAGGATGTGAGAAATGGGTCCCTATGCAAAAGTTCATACAAAATTTGGCACATGGTGTAGGGGAAAGAACCCTGAACTGGGAATCAAAAGAGCTGCTCCTAGTTGTGGCTCTTACACCACCTGTATAATTTTCCCCTCTCTAGAAATGTTTCCTTCTTTGTAAAATGGGAAGAGAAACTGAACTAGAATAAATTTTTGTTACCTGACAATTAACTTTCAGTATGACGTTGGTCAAATCTCCCCTCTCTATTCCTAATCTACCTTTCTGTATAATGGAGGAGGGAGGGCCTGAATAAGATCAGGGATTCTTTACCTCACACTGCTTGGGTGAATGTAGATAAAACACTTCTTTTCACTAAACCTCAGTTTCCCTTTCTGTAAAATGAGAGCAAGGTGTGAATTACATCAAAGATTCTTAATGTAAGGTCCACAGTTTACAGAGAGATTTCAGAGGACTGGTAAAGTTGGATGAGAAAAAAAAAAGAATTAGATTTTTAATTTTATTAAGCTCTAACTGAAATCAAGCATATCCTTTCCTTCAATTATTTTAAAATAACCAAATAACTTTTTGGGGAGAAAATTTCCATAGTGTTTCTTGACCCCCCAAAAAGGATTAGATGGTCTCTTAGATCCCTTTAGCAGTAAGATTTTTCTCATTCTAGAATGAGTAAATATTCTTAGCAACTGGGATGGAAACAGTAGTATTAGGCGCTGGCCTTCACCCTGACCTGCTTTTGTCTCCTCTTCTATATGAATCAAAAAGTGGCCACAGAAAAGCTAGAGCTCAGGAATGAAGCCCAGGAAGAAGAAATATATTCCTGAGGCTTTGAGAGAACAGCACTCAAGAAACTAATTTCTCATGAAGCCTTAATTTTTCTTTTCCAAAAACCAACTTATGTCACTAGAACCTTGTGAAGAATCAGCACCTTTGGGTTTCAAAAATGCTCTGCACTCTATCAGGGGGCTTGATTTGCAGAGCATGAAGCCCTGAGAAGCTTTAACTGAAAATTCATTAACAGTGTGAGGAAAACAACAGCTCAGGGTTTTCACTTAAACTGGGAGATCATAAGAATACAGTAAAGACTTATGGGCCATGTAATGGCACCACGTGTAGAACTGCCTTCCTAAAAAGGAAGTTAGTCTTCTTGGGATGGTATAGGCAGAGAGTTAGGTTAGATGGTCTCTAAGCTTCCATATCCAGCTTCAGGCATGTCCTAGCTATGTGACCCTAGATAAGTCACTTAACCCAATTTTCCTCAGTTTTCTCTTCTGTAAAATGAACTGGAGAAAGGAAATGACAAATCATTATACTATCTTTGCCAAAAAAAAATCCTAAATAGAGTTACAAAGAGTAAGACATAAGACAACTTTTTGCGTCTTGTGTTGTGTCAACAACAACAACAAGGTCTGTTTGGATTCTAAATCTATGATTCAATGACTTCTAATGTCTTTCCCAGCAAGATAATACTTTGTAGTAACACTAAGCCCAATTACTGAAAAGCTCAAAGAGGGAAGAGTTCTGCATAAAACAAAGAGACAACTGAAGCAATGGAAGAATATAAATTACCAGATGCAGAAACATGGCAGCAAAGAGTTACAAAATGACCTGTTAGAATTGAGACTTAAGTTTGAATTTCTGCTCTAACAATAACTAGGAGCTGGAGCAAATTATATAACCTCTGACCTGTTTCCTTCTCCATAAAATGGAGAGAAAAACACTTATACCATCTACCTCATGGGGCTATTCTGAGAGAAATATTTCAGTCTTTTCTAGTTCTAAAAATAAAAAAATTCTAAATAATCTGGGTTTGCTGCTTGTTCTAATATACCTACAAACATTTCTTCATCATTTTTTTCTCTATTCCTCTCCACAGTTCTTCCAGTCCTGCCTTCCATCTTAAAGAAGGCAATGGGGCAGGTAAGTGATGCAGTGGACTAAATATAGTTCCTAAGGTCAGAAGAATGTGAATTTAAATCCAGCCTCAGACACTTACTAGCTGTGCAAGTAAATGTCCTGAGCAAGTCATTTCATTCCTTTAAAAAAAGAGACAACAGCCAGATACAATGAGGTATAAGGTTTAGAAAACAGAACTCTAATGTAGAGAGGAAGATTCAATTGAATAAAGAGGCAAGGCAGAGACTATAGAGAATGGAGTTAATTCGCTCATTAGACTTTCCTATCCATCCTAGAAGTTAGAAAGAAAAGGGTGGTGGGGGAAAATTTTTTAAAGAGGTTTATGGGTTAAAAAAAGTAATATATAAGGGAGGGGGGACTGTGAGCACTCAAGGGCATTACAGAAATGGGTAATAATTAAAGGCCAAAAGAAGCAAGGTATTAGAGTCAGACAATGGTGGGAAAAAGAAGACTATTAGTCAATTAGAGTATTTTCTACAGGGGCAGCTGAACAATGAACACAAAAGAAGTCTGTGAGTTTCTGACCTTAAGAAACTCTTACTTCCCAATTAGACGTATTCCTCAGGAGAACAAGGATACTGATCCCCCACATTGACATTATCGCCATTAGAAACAGCAGTATGGTGTCACAAAAATGGCACTGATGAATTAATTAAGGGTCCTAAGGAACTTGAAAGGCATCATGGTCTACTGAGAAGTCTGGGTTCTATCGCTAATTGGATGTACTTCTCTATGCCTCAGTTTCTTACTCTGTCAAATGAGCCACCTGCACTAAATCATCTCCATTCATGCCCAGCCCTTTAAACTTTAAGATTTGGCTAGAGTGTTAGCTAGGGGAGTATGACCTACCCTGCCCTAAATGTATTGATTTCATTGAATCTATTACAAACCACTGGTGGACCTGACTCAAGAACTGAAAGGATACTTTTGATTCATGTGCCTATGTTCCAATGTCAAATTATTTCTAATCATCTATGAGGGTAGATAGATAGAGTGCCAAACTTAGAGTCAAGAAGACCCAAGTTCAAATGTAGTCTCAGAGGCTAACTGTGTGAGTGGAGGGAAGTCACTTAATCTCTATATGTCTCAGATTCCTCAACTGTAAAATGGGGGTGATAACATTGCACCAGCTGTTACTAAGGATCAGAGTTAATGAGGATCAAAGGAGATCATATGTGTAGAGTATTTAATACAGTGCCTAGCACATAGTAGGTGCTACATAAATTCTTATTTCTCATAGTAGGTGCTATATAAATTCTTATTTCTTCCCATCATTGGCCCATGTCAGAATGTAAGACCAGACAATAAATAAAAATTCATGTTATGGTCTCAGAACCATCATACAACCTGCCTATTGAAATCCTTCCTCTTCTAGGAAGCCATTCCTGATTCTCTAAAATAGAACTTGCTTTCTCTCTGTGTGTCTCTGTTTCTTCTCTGTCTCTGTCTCTCTCTCTCTTTCTCTGTGTGTGTGTGTTTATCTTTCGAACACACACACACACAAAATCATAAGGTGTGAAAATTGGAAATGCAGTAGGAGAATAGGTTCAATAGTTAAGAATTACCTGGATATTGGACTTGGTTTCTCAAAGGAAAAAGCTTTATTGCTGTATAAAGCAGGACAGGATCAAGCAGCATCAGGGGACTGGTTGGTTTCTGTCTCTTTCTCCTCAGATCCTTCCCGGCAAATTCCGTCCACTTCTTAGCAGGTTCACCAAAGAAATGCATGTAGACATCCCAAAGGGAATTCAGAAGGGGTAGAAACCTCCTGTTCCATTTCTCACTTCACTACCAGTGCTTTGGCATCCCACTTGAGACATCCCTCTGTATACAGGAAAGCAAACTGCATCGAGCACACAGCAAGCAGTTCAAGTCTCCAAGTGGGGCTGCCCAGTTGCTCCTTAGGTAAGGCTCTGATGCAAAGTCAGAGGAACTAAGGGAGAGGGAAACAAGGAGGAAGAGTAGGGACTTACCTGGTGAGAAAATTCAAAGTGATTCCCAGGGAAAGTAGTCCCAGGGAAAATGAAAGAAAGGCCAAGAAAGCCTTTCCAGGGTTTCAAAACCAATGAAATGCAGTGAGAGAGCAGGTTTGATAGGTAAGAATTACCTGAACACTGGACTAGTTTCTCTAAGGAAAAGGTTTTCTTATAAAAAACAACATGGGGTAAAGCAGCAAAAGGGGACTGGTTGGTCTAAGGAGGTACTACAGGCTAGGTATTTTATACAGAAATGTAGGTGGGGGGAAGATATTTACTCTTTGCTCATTGATTAGACCTTCTTCAGGGAGATGTTTACTTCTTAACCACTGGCCAAATTAAAAAAAAATAATAGGATCAAGCTTCCTGGCATCCTTTCTACCAGGACTCAAGTTCCTTGCACCTGAGTGTATGGTTAACCATGTCCTGTTTACCACAACCCAAGCCCCCTGCACCTTCCTAGTGGGCAGCAACAACTTGTTTTCCTTTCTTTGCTCCTAACTACAAATAGAGGCCCTGCTGGGGCCCATTCCAGAAGGAAATTTTGAGGAGCATTTGATTCAACTTTCTAATCTTTTAGATGAAGGAAGTGAAGTACTTTAACTCCCCTTCTCTGTCCCAAGAAGTGAAATGACTGGTCGAAAGTCATGTTGTTGATTAAGTGAAAGTTAGGACTCCAGACTTTTTGGACTCAATGTTCAGTGTTATTTCCATTATGTCAAATTGAGTCAAATCCCTCATAGTTCTCTGAATCTCTTCTCTACTTCATACTTCTCTCTCTCTCTCCCTCCCTCCCTATTTGTCTCTCTTCCTCCTTCCTTCCCTCCTTTCTCTCTCTCCCTCCCCCTGAAGTGTATTTATGTATATGTATATATATAGAGAGAGAAAAAATATATAATCACACATACATGGATGTATACATATATGCATATATGCATATGTATATATACACATGTACACTTAAATAATATCATTTTTAATTAAAGCCATTTGTGTATGTCTTCTCTCACCCACTGGATTATAAACTCCTAGAGGACAACAGGGAAGGGAATCGTTATTTCATTTTTGCAGCCTCAGCACCTAGCACAGGGCCTGGCACTAAAAAAAAAGTATTTACTAAATATATTCTGAATTGAACAAAATTAGTAATATGAGTCTGCCTGCAGCCCAGGATGCTTCAGAACAGAGTTGGGGCATCAGATCCATCCATCATTTTCATGGGAACAAATTACTAAATAAAAGCCAAATGATACCCATTTAAATAAAATCTCACAAGAGAGAAAGAAACCAGTCCATACTGAAAGCAATTTTATAGTCATGGAGAGAGGGACAGAAAGAGGTAAAGTGGGGATGGAGGGGGACAGGGAGAAGGGACAACCTTATAAAAAATCATTTAACATAATCTGTGTTGCTTACTTTGAAAATTCCAAGATCCACACAGGTCTTATAAACAGTATACATTCACAGCTTCAATTTCAAGAGGGGAGGAGAGAGGGAAAGAGCACCCAACTGAGATCTACATCAGAATCGTCACTGTAGTACTGAACTGCATAAATTAGATATGCTGTTAAAACCATCCCCTAGACATTGAAGTCAGCTCTTCTCTAACCTGAAACTACTTAGCAACAATAGTAGACAATGCTGCATTTCAAAACCTGGCCATAAGAATGAATTGGAGTTTTATGTCTACCCAGTGATTTTTATTTTCGACAATCAACCAACTCTGAAAAGGTCTCTCTGTGGCTGTATTTACATCACCAACTCCATGGGCTATTTTAAGAGAGTCCTCCTTCTGCTTCCAGGAGGAAGTGAAACTCTGAACCATCAAGAAGCTAGAGCCCTCAGAGACTTGGAAGGCAGACAACTTGGCCAAGAGAGGCAAAAGCTCCAGGGACAGGTGGTGGACTGATGGCTGGCAGGACCAGGGAAAGGTTTGCCTTTACAGTCAGGCAGCAAGCAGAAAGGAGGAGCCTGAAGATAGTTAGGATGTGGCTTCCTGGGTCCCACTCTCACCATCCCCCTCCTTGAAAATACTGTCCATGAAGGTATCCATCTGCAAGAGTTGAGTACAGAGAGCTGGGACAAGAGGAAGAAAAAATGAGCAGAGTAGTTCAAGGCCAGGGAAGAGAAATCAATCAACCAACTTTGTATTAAACAACTTATATGCCAAGTATCAAGAGTCACCATGAAGTAACAGATAGAGACCTGCCCTTGGAGGAAGGATACACTGTGTGACTTTGGGCAAATGACTTAATTTTTCAGTGTTCCAGAAAATTCTCTAAGATTACAATAGAAATATAATTATGGAAATCATAGAAAAATACTGATCTGCTTGGATAGAGGGCAGAAGCCCCTACATCAATAAAATCATAAACCTGGACCAAGAGAAATTGTAGGGAACACAAAGAACTATGTCATTATCCCTATCCTCAACTGGCTCATCCTTTCATTAACCAATGTGCAATAAATTGTACTAGATACTGGGGTGAGGGCACAATACAAATATAAGACACTGTCTTCCTTCTTTTCTTCTTTTCCTTCCTTCTATCCTTTTTTTTCTTCCTTTCTTTATTTCCCTCCTTTCATCCTTTTCTTCCTTCTTTTCATCCTTTCCTTTCTTCTATCCTTCTCTTCTTTCCTTTTGTCCTTTCCTTCTTTCCTTCCTTCCTTCTTTCTTTCCAACTATCTATCTATGCATCTATCTTTGAGTGCTTTTGAAGAATATTAAGTACTTAGAGATCATATGATAGAGAACTTGCTTTCAGGTAGGGGGTTCAAAGGAAATTATAAGCAGGCAATGGCATTTAAACTAGATTTCGAATGGTTGGGGAAATAATGCACAGCTGTAAACTAACTAGCTGGGTGATTTTTGCAAGTAGGTGACTGAGTGGATCAAGAAGACCTGAGTTGAAATCCCTTCTTGTGCCCTCAATAAAAGTTTGGCTTTGGATCAGTGCCTTAATCACACTGGGTGTCAGTTTCAGCATGTGTCAAATAAAAGGACTGGACTTGATGGCCCCTAAGGTCCTTTTCAGCTCTAAATCTATGATCCTATGTATCACTTGTCTGTGCCTCAGTTTCCTTATTTGGAAAATGAGGACTGAATGAGATCTTCTCTAAGACCTCTCTCCTGCCCTAAAGTTTCATAGCTCCTACAGCAATTATTGTCTGTACTATTCATTTAGCAATTAATCATATAATGCTATGTGACATCTCTCTTTGCCTTGAACTATTACAAGCCTACCCTGACAAACTTCGTTAATTGGTTCCACAAAAATACAAGGCAATTCATGTAGTTGGAAGGAGGGAGAATGAGCTCCTTTGGAACAATGTTATATATGGAAGCTATATTCCTGGTCATCCAAAACCGGACAATAAAAGCTTAAAAATAGGTCTTTACCTCCCTTTATACAGTCACTCGCCTAGTGATTTGACTGATTCTTCTCTCCCCTCCAGTCTCCTTTCCTTGGATCTGGACAGCCTCTACCCTCAAGTTTGTCACTGAAAGAAAGGAACCAAGATAAAAACAGCAACAAGGAACAACTTTGGAAGAGGCAGTTCCATTACAGCTTGAACCCAGTTTTGAAATGAATTTGGGAGGAACATAACATAGCTCTTAAGTAGAAGAAATTTAGGTATTACCTTATCTACTCAAATCCTCTGAGCTGATGATAATCCCAAATCACAATCTTCACTGGGTTCTTTTGCTTTGTTTATCATCATCCTGTTCCCTTCTCCTTCTTCGCTGTCTTTCTACTTTCAACTCCTGCCTCCCCCATATACTGAATACAAGCCAAAGATCTGTCTTCAGTGATGTGTTTTAGCACCATGTCAGGGCCAAGCACAACGAGGGGCTTAATCAAAATTAACTGAAGCTGACCCTTAATTATAGCCTTCCCTCATGCTGTAACTTTACAGTCTGACCCTTCTTGGAATTTTGATGATGCTATTCAGGACACCACTTCTTATTCTCAATAGGCATGTTTTGGTTAGTAGGATTTAAAATAATGTTTTGGATACAAATATCTCAGCTTTTTTCTCCTCATAACACAGGCTTCAATTAGAGTATTAAGCAATTTGCCATATGTAGTATTTGAATCTAATCACATAGATGATATAGTCACTAAAATTGAGAACAATAATCATAATAATAATAATTACACTTTTATGGTGCTTACCATGTGCCAGGCACTGTGCTAAGTGCTTTATAATTAATATCTCATTTGATCCTCACAACAACCCTGGGAGGTAGATGCTATTTATTACCCCCATTTTACAGATGAAAAAAAAAGGTAAATATGTAATGGGACTTGCCTGGGAGCAAATAGCTAAAAAATATCTGAGGCTAAATTTGAGTTTAAGTATTTCTGACTTTACTGGTGTTCAATCCACTGTGCTACCTGCCCTTTTTCAAAACTACAATTGTCCAAAACAGAACTCATTATCTTTCCCACTAAATCTTCCCTGGCTCCTATCTTGACTATCACAGTCCCCCAGTCCCTCGTGCTCTCAACATAGGAGTCATTCTGGATTCCTTACTAATGCCCACCCCCTATATCCAATCTGTTGCCAAAGTCTGTCAAGGGCATGTCCTTTTCACTTCATGACTGGATTATTGAAATAGTCTCTCGGTGGGTCTGCCTGTCTCAAGTATTTCCCCATTCCAATGCATCTTCCATTCAATCACTAAAGTGATTTTCCTAAAGTCACCTCCCTATTGGATAAACCCAGTGGTTACCTCTTACCTCCAGGATGAAATCCAAATAATTTTGTTTTGTCTTCAAAGCCTGCCCCCTCCTCACCTTTTCAGTCTTTCTACACTTTACTTTCCATCACATTCTCTTCAGTTTGGTGACATTGGTCTATTCTATTATACTCATTCTTCTCTTTTTACCCTGTCCCCTCCTCAAGAGTTTGTTTTGTGTGACCACTACTTTCCTTAATCTATTCTTCCTTTCTACTCCCCATATCCTTAATCCCTTTCCCTTCTATTTCCCTATTGAGTAATATGAATCTTTGTACCTAATTATATGTGTATGTATAGTCTTCCCTTTTTGACCTAATTCAGATTAGAGTAATTCCATTCACTTCTACTGCCTCTTCCATTGTATAAACTCTTCCTTGTGTGCCCCATTTATATGATATAATTTTCCCCATTGTTCCTTTCCCTTTCTCTCCCTCCCAGAGAATCCTTCTTTCTCACTTCTCCATTCTTTAGAAATCATCTCAATATAATAGGCTTTCAGCCTAATTAGATTGACTCTAAGACCCCCTGAAATGATGATTAAGTTCTGAGAAGTTACACATATCATTTTCCCATATAAGAATACAGATTAAGCATGTTTAGTCCCTTATGATTTCTAATTCATTTTACTTTTTTATGATTCTCTCGAGTCCTGTATTTAAATGTCAAATTTCCTATTCAGTTCTTCATCAGGAATGCTTGAAAGTCCCACTTTTAACAAATGTCCATTCTCCTCCTCCCTTCCCCCCCGCTTGTTCCCCCCCCCCCACATGAGTATACTCAGTTTTGCTGAGTGAATTTTTCTTGATTGTAATTCTAGCTCCTCTTTCTCTCAGAATAGCATATTCCATATCCTCCTTTCTTTAAAAACGATGGTTGTTTAATCTTGTGTGATCCTGACTGTGGCTCAATGATACTTGAATTTTTTTGGCTGCATTTTCTTCTTGACCTGAGAGTTGTGGATTTGGGCTACAATATTGCTTTGAGTTTTCATTTTGGGATGACCAGTGAATTCTTTCAATTTCTATTTTGCCTTCTGCATCTAAAATATCTGGGCAAAAAAAAAGATGCTTATTCTCTTTTTCATTTGTGGCTTTCAGACCAATGATTTTTATATTATCTGTCTTAGATCTATTTTTCAGGTCAACTGCTTTCCCTGCCACATGTTTTATAATTTCTCCTATAGTCTTTTGACTCTGTTTGATTATTTTTTTTGATATCTCATGAAATCATTAGCTTCTATTTGACTAATTCTAATTGTAATGAGTTATTTTCTTCAGTAAGATTTTGTAACTCTGAGACTAAGATATTAATTCTTTTTTCATAACTTTCTTGGTTTTTTTCATCTTTTTTGGTTTTTAACATCTTTTTTTCTTTGCTTTTTTTAAATCTTCTTAGCTCTTGTTTTAAATTCTTTTGGGAATTCTTTTAAGCTTTTTTTCCAATCTGCTTTTTTTTTTTTGAGGTTTTGCTCTACTTGCAGATGTTTTCAAGTTGTCATCTTTTTCTGTGCTTGTGTCTTGAGTTTACCTGTCACCACAACAGATTTTATGATTGTTCTTTTTTTCTGTTTATTCTTTCATCCTATTTATGTTAGTGTTGGACTCTGCTCACATTGGAAGACAGGTGTTTGTTTTGAGCTTCTGTCTTTTTTTTTCTACCCTTCTACTGCTTTCACAGCTCAGTCTGGGAGCCTGTAAGTTTTTGGTGCTTTCAAAGTGGTGTGAGCCAAAGAGGTATATCTAATGCCTTCCCGATCTGCTCTGCAAGTTCCTCATTCATAACTTTGGTTTTATTGGCTTGTGTGTAATTGTGTTTCAGTAAATTATTGCTAGACTCAGTCACTGTTTGCCCTCTAGGAGGTTTTCTTGGTTCAGAAAGACTGAACTGATGCCTACTTTTTGGTCTTAGTTTCCTGCTCTGGTTTTTTTTCACTGAAGGCTTATGTGATGGAATTAGTTAGAACTGAGCCACCATTCTGCTGCTGTGTTGAGAATCCCATGCTAATTAACACTCTAGAATTTGTTTTGTATGCAATATCCAACTTGGGCACTCCAGAACTAAGCCCATTCCCTGATCACCAATATCTATGACTTAGAATTGGGTAGTTGATGGCAAAACTTCCTGATGTTACCTGCTTTTTTATCTAGTATTAGTTCAGAGGTCCACAGGCACCTAAGCTGCTCTGGGTGGAAAAATTATTCACTGTGACTTATTGTTGCCTTTCCTGATCAGAATTCAATCTAGTGTGTTTTCTAGATTGTGAATGCTAGGGAAAAAATACTCACTCTCACTTTGCCATCATGACTCCACCTTCTTCCACTGATGTTTCTTAAATGGAGGATGCCATGGTCAGATCTATGCTTTAGGAATATCAACTTGGCAGTTAAGTGGAAAATTGATTAGAGAGGGCAAAGAGTAAAAAGTAGTGAAATTCAATTAAGAGAGTACTGCAATTGTCCAAGTGAGAAATAATGAATAAGGGTAGCAATCATGTGAACAGAGAGAAAAAGGTATGGTTACAAGAGATATTGGCAACAGATTCAATAGGTTGGATGAGAAAAATCAAGTCAAAAAAGATCTTGAGATAATGTACCTTGGTGCTCCAATACCACTTTCTGCAATAGATCTTACTTAATGTTCCCCTGCCCTGACTATTAGTGCCTTCCCTCTTAGATTATCTCCCATTTATACTTGTATGTACAGAGGTACAAGATGTTCCAAAAATCTTAGTGCAATTTAAAATAAGTAAAGCTTAAAACTGCACTAAAGTCTTATATATTTTACATATACATAATTATATATGTAATTCCATTAAGTAGGATCCCTTAGACCTTTGTTTTTGCTTCCTATTTTATTCCTAGGATTTAGTAGAGTGCTTGGTACATAGTAAGTGGTTAATAAAAGTTTGTTGGCAATATAATTAAAATTAGTGAAACTATATTCTTTCTAATTGAAATACTTTTAAAAAAATACTTTCATACACACTGCTTTATCTGGACCTCATAACAGTTCTATAAGATAGGCTAGGAAATTGTTATCCCAATTTTATAGATAAGGTGATAAATACAAAGATGGCTTACTCAAAGTCATATAAGTAATTTGAAGACAAATGTCCTTCACCCTAATTCAGAGCATTTCTCCTAATATATTTAGAGACAATGCCGTTAAATCAAGCTGAAAAAATGAATGAATAAATATTTATTAAGCACTTCTAATGTATAAAACACTATGCTAAGCACTGAGGATACAAAAAAACTAGACAGTCCTTGGTTTCAAAGATCTCACCCTCTAATTGGGAGAGACAACATATACAAAGAAAGGGATGGATAAAACTGCCCTATGATAGGATCCAAAGAGAACTTTAGTAACTTAGTCATGTGGTCCTATTTTCTAAGACCCATTCTAAATTCATAGCAATATCTCCACTAAGTCTTCCTTTAGTAATTCAAAGCATAAGTCTTATTAGGAAAAGCTGGCTCAGAGATAGCCAGATGGCACAGTGGATAGAAATTGGCCCTGGAATAAGAGGTTCTGGGTTCAAATACGAGGTCAGACACTTAGCAATTCCTAGCTGTGTGACTGGGTATATTACTTAACCCCAATTTTCTTGCAAAAAAACAAAAAACAAAAAACAAAAAAACTAACAAACAACAACAACAAAGCAAAGCAAAACAAAACAGAAACAAAAACAAAGGAAAAGCTGGCTCAGTATGGACCCAGCAAAGACTAGCTAATTTAGAAAAGGATCATCACCAGATGATTGCCCATCAGTGATGACTTTGGCTATAACAACTCACAAGTCTATCTTCTTTTAAATACTGAGGCTTAAGAAAGGGAGGGCAGAATACCCTCACCAATAAAATTACATATCTCTCAAATTGGAGAGGTATTGCTATAGGAAGGTTAAAAGTATCCTTATTAATCTTAAATATTGGTTTTATATAAGGCATTATTATTTATCTAGTTCATTACCTGTCTTATGATAGTAAGCTATAAAAAGACTACATCTAAGTTATTTTGAACATAACATCATGTGACATATATAGCCTTTAGGTTATGATGAAAAAAAAAAAACCAAACCAAACCCACATACTTCCTGTCCTGGGCACCTCTCTCTGTGACCCAAACATCTGTCTTAATGCAAGAAAGCACAGCATGAGAATAAATTAATACCTTTACCCACTGAGTCAGGGAGAAAGGAGGAAGTGGAGAATGAAGGAAGTGCTATTTACATATAGGTGCTTTTTGTTGTCTCCAGAGAAAAGACCTCTCTTTTCCATGTCCAAGTCCTTGTTAAGGCACCAACATGCTGTGTGACCTTGACAAATATACTACTCTAATGACTCACCATAGGATAAATGTAACCCCCAGATTTTTAAAGGTTATTCTGGTGCAACACAAGTTTTGACAGATTCTACTAAGCTGGAAAGATTATAAGTACAAGTCCTCAAGGGTCAACACAAGTACAGAAAAACTAAGTACTAGTAGGCTGATCCTTACATGATGAATTCTTTGGTCATGGCAACCAATGAAAAACATAAAAATCACAAAATGTTCCCCAAACCTGTGTGTAGTACCTAAGCACTATAACAATAAAAAAAGATCTGTCACAGTTTTTAAATTGTCTATAAGTATTAAACTTTGATATACTCAATGTGAGATATTTGTCCAAAGAGTGAAGAGTAGATATCAATCAACAAGCATTAATTAAGCACTTACTATGGACCAGGGGCAGCTAAATGGGGCTCAAGCATGGGGCCTGCAGTTGGAAGATTCATCTTCCTAAATTCAAATCTGGCTTCAGACACTTACTAGCTATGTGACCCTGGGCAAATTGCATGCCTCTGTTTGCCTCAATTTCCTCATCTATACAACAGGCTAGAGAAGGAAATGGCAAACCACTCTGTTATCTTTGCCATGAAAACTACAAACAAAAAGTTAGACATGACTGAACAACATGTGCCAGGCCTATGCTACGTAGGTACTGAAGACACAAATACAAAGTATGACATATACCAGTAGGGCTAAAAAGATCCATGACCAAAAAGGTTAAGAACTCCTGTACTCTACTGAATCATTTCAGTACTGATCAGCCCCTGATCAAGGGAGCTTTAAACTAAAATAATGGAGGAAATGGGATCAGAAGAGAGATATAATACAGAGAAAAGAATAACAGAAGAAAAGGCAAGTAACTCATAGGAAAGAAAATATCCAATAAGAGTCAGCAACAAACCCCACAGTTTTAGTAAAAATCCATGCACAAAAATGGAAATGATCAATAGGGTGAATGAAAGATTCCCCTCAAAAGAAGAAAATGTGAATGCATAAAAATCCTGGATAGACAGTTTGGAAGAGGGACTTTAGAAGTCATCTTGTTCTAATCCCTTCATTTTGTAGGCAAGAAGACTGAAGCTCAGAGGTGACAGGTAAATGTCAGAGCCAGAACTGGAAGTCAGGTTTTTCAATTTCAAATTCAGCAGTCTTCCCACATTATCACTGAGACTTGGTAGGATGAGACCCCAGCTCTAGAAGGGAATAGCTATAGAAGGAGCAGAATAGCTATAGAAGAAATCATGGAATAAGACTGCATATTAAATAGACTAACCTATATAAGGAAAACCAGCAATCTAATAATGAAGAGCATTTGAGTAAGGATCAATAAAGAGAGAAACATAAATTATACTGTCACATGGGTTTACTACAAAATCAAGGAATTAGATGAAATATTCAAAAAATAAATCTCCAAAATGACAATGAATCTGTCTTCTTGCTGTTTCTAACAGTTGGTCCTCATCCTTTCTTCTATAATAAAGCAGAATGAGCCTCTATTTTTTTTTAGTCACAGGTCTTCAGATATTTACAGATAGCTAACATGTCTTAACTAAGACTTCTTTCAGAAGTGAGATATTTCGATCATGGGGAACTCAATTTATCAGAAAATTAGTAGAAAAAAAACAAGCAACTCTATGCAAAAATAACATTTGCTATTTGACTTAATGATAATTTTACTCTTTAAAAGGTGAGAATTTTACACTTTATTTAGAACAATGTTGAACAGTTCATTTTGAACTGGATACTGAAATAAAAATGAAGAGAACCTTGGGGGCAAGCTATTACTTTATCAGAGTTCATGATCACCAATCAACATGTATTTATTATTACTAACAATGTGCCAGGTACTGAGTCAAGTATTAGAGATGCAATTACAAAAAAATGAAACAAAATCCTTAGTGTGAAGGAGTCTGCCTTCTGTTGAAGGAAACAACATGTACTTAAAATATATACAAAATAAATACAAAATAATTAGGAGAGAAGAAACAAACAATTGGAGAAAGGAGATTAAGAAAAGGCTTCATGAAGAGATAGAGCTTAAGTTGCATCTTGAAGAAAAGAAGAATTTTAGCAGTCAAAAATGAGGATGGCATTCTTGGCAGGGGGGCTGGAAAATGCAAAGGCCTAAATACTGGAGATGAAAGGCTATATGTAAGGAATAGCAAGAAGACCAGTTGGCTGAAGCACAGAGTATGCAAAGGAAAGTCAAGAATGGGAAAGGAAATAATGAGATTGAAGAACCAGAAGGGCTTTCTAGCTTTTCAAAAATAGAGAAGAAAAGGAAAGCCAGACAAAAACTAACATATACTCTAGATAGGGAGAATAGATTTCAAAGGGTTTAGAAAGAGAAGAGATGAGATCCATTGGCCTAATAATCTTCACAGGAAGTTGGCTCAAATAGGATAAAAGGCACTCAAAAATGAAATTCTCAAGATCTAAGCAGAAATTATTCTGATAATGATGAAAAGGAAGAACTGCTTTACAAAAAATTTAAAGTACATGGAATTCATCAGCAATTCACATTTAAAAAAAAAAAACAACATTCAAGAATAGCAAGGACTTGTAACTAAAGATGAATATAAAAGAATTAACCCTCTAAGAGTCATCAACAAAAGCACTAAGGCCCAGAATAATGTGAGGTTGACAAGAAATATTGAGGCCAATGAGGATTTTCTATCATTATTATTATTATTACTACTACTACTACTACTATTACTATTACTACTACTACTACTACTACTCTATAGTGGAGGAAAGAGAAGGATCAAAGAAAGAATGACTTAACTGCAATATATCATTATAATGATAATATAATATAAGGCAACAATGAGAAGGATGAACTACTCAACTCTTATTATGCTGCTTTTTCCTATATGGAAAAACAAAACCCAAAGGGAAATGAGAAGATAGAAAAATAGTCTGTATATGAACTGTTGATTTCAAGTTACCAGACCCAGATGATCTACATTCTAATGTATTAAACCTCTCTGGCAGATACAAAGGTATAACTTCTGTTAGTAATCCCTGAAGAAACTTGAAGAATATGAGAGTTATTACAGGAATTTAGGGAAGTGAATCATTCACTTATCAAGATCAAAAGATAATGAAATAGGCATCGTATTTACTATTTTCCTACCCATAGAACTGAAGGACCTTAAAGGAAGGTCTCCAGTGCAATGGGTGGATATAAGAAAGTGTTTAGAGGAGATTCTAATCCCAGAATTGTTTCTTATTTGCCTGAGTAATGATGGATAAATCATTTTCTCTCTGTGTACCTCAGCTGCTGCTTCTTCAGAGAAATGAAGGATCTGAAGGATGAACCTTAGGTTTACTTCCAAGTCTAAATCCTATGTGCACCAAATGCAGAATTTAAGAGTTTCAAAAAAACAAACTGTATAGTCTTAAAGTAAATACACTAGACATTAAGATAAAGGAGAGACTGATGTGGATTAGAGTAGTCAGGGAAGGCTTGTGAAAGGAGAAGACTCAAAACAGTATGATGGGGATCTCTAATATAGGGAAGAAAACATTCGGGATGGGCTATTTCACTGTACCTTTAAGGAAACTGAGGCAAAAAAGGGTTAAGTGACTTGTATAAAATCACACATCCAGTAAGTATTAGGGTTGGTATTTGAACTCACAAAGATGAGTCTTCCTGATTCAATCTAGTCCTCTATCCCCTATATCATCTAGCTGCCAAAAAAAAAAAAAAAAAAAAAAAAAAACCCAAACCTGCAAAAACAAACAAACAAACAAAAAACACACACAAAAAAAAAACCAAACTAGGGACTATTGGGTAAAAGCTACAGAGAGGCAGATTTCACTTCAAAATAGGAAATAGCCTTCTTGTAATTACAACTTTCCAAAGATGAAATGAGCTACTTTAAGAGATAGCAGTCCCTGGTAAAAGTATTCAAGTAGAGGGTAAATGACCAATTGTCTAAGTTATTTTAGAAGAAATTATTATTTCAAGTATGAATCAGTCTAGCTGATCTCTAAATTCTCTTAAATCTAAGATTCTGTGAACATTCTTCTACTGAATATAGGGAGAAGTGATTGCACACAAATCTAGGTGTAAACTCATTGTTGTCTAATTGACTTACTATTGGTAAGTGGTGAGGTCAGGGTTCACATGGACTAAGCCCAAATTTCCTCAGTCACTGAATAGAAGAAAGCAGGTCTTTAATCCCTACCACTTGGAGCAAAGTAAGACTGCTGGATTGCTTAAATTCAGTAGTGTTGAGTAGGGCAAAAAGGTAATTAGGTATCCATACTGAGACTAGTATTTATATGACTAGCTTCCACTCCAAGCCCCATAGCAAAAGCTGCCCAAGGAGGGTAAACCAGCCCAGGATGGAGAAACTGCACTAAATTAAAGTTTCTGCACTGATCAGCTGACAGCATTGGGGTAGAGCCCATGAATGGCCACTGTATTTCCATCTCTCTTAGGCAAAATATGCAAATCCAGTCTTAAATACAAAATCTACTCCTGCTATTGCCGCTCTACTCTAATTCCTTTCTCACCCAACATAGCGCCATAACTAGGGTAAGGCAACTGGGATTTACTCCAGAGTGTTGAAATTTGGAGAGAGCTGACAGCATTTGCCATCTTTCAGTAGCATAGCAACAACTGAGTTTAGCACCTAGTTGGCAAGAATAATTAGTTAATATAGGAATCTAGCAGATGGTGTGTTTCCTTACCCTGGCTGTTATACTGCAGGTAAGCTCCTCCTTAGTCCCCCCTCCTCCTGTAGCAAGTCTGAGGATGTATTTTATGTCATTTGCTCCAAGTTCAAAAATGTGGTTATTGATGGGACCAAACACCCTAAGGAAACTACTCCATCCCTCAGTTTTAGCCATATGATGCTCAGTTTTAGGTTATCGCACATACAATTTCTCTCATAGGCAAGAAGGCATTGCACCTATATTCTTAAGGAGATATAGTTTTCAGTAGTTGACTCAGAGAAGTGTATTTTAAGAAGGTATTTATAACCAAAGCAGTATCCTTGAGTCTGAGATTTAAGAGTAATCCTCAGGTTGTATCTCTATATGCAAAATTGTTCTAATTTTATGACAATTATGAATATGACAATGCTCATATTCAAATAACTGTCTAGTTTTTAATCATAATTACACCAAGAATCAGTATAAAAATCTTCTTATTTTTTGCTGAGGCAATTGGGATTAAGTGATTTGCCCAAGGTCACACAGCTAGGACTTGTGTTAAGTGTGGAGGCCAGATTTGCAAATTTGAACTCAGGTCCTTTTGACTTCAGGGCTGGTGCTCTATCTACTGCACCAACTAGCTGCCCCAAAATCTTCTTTTTTTTTAAAACCAGTTGTTTTATCATTGTACCTGTATAAGTTTTCACAGATTGATAGAAATTTAGTACTGAAAGGAGGCTAAGAGAAAACAATAATACTTTATCTTTCTGAAATGACCTGAAATTTTAAAAATGCTTTCCTGTGATACAGGAGTATTATAGGTTGTCCCCATTTTATAGATGAGAAAAAGACTGAGGCTCTGACAGTAGAAAATAACTAGTCTGCAATTATGTGCTGGAACCAAGATTCAAACTCAAGATCATCTGGCTTTACCCTATTTTTTTTTAATAAATGGGAAATTTAAGAAGATTTAGAAAGATCAAATGGGTAGACTGACAGAGAGATTAAAGCATTTATTTAAATACATATCAGGCACAAAAAGAATCACTATAAGCAATCAAAAAGGTCCGATCATCAAGGGGGAAGATAATACAAAAAGAACCAAAATAACTTGTTAAAGATCTAAAATCCAAGTGAGCAGCCAAAGTTTGGACTAGAATCCTGGTTTCCCAACTTCCAGTCCTTTCTACAATAGTTCTGCCTTTCCACTATAATATGCTACTTTTCTCTGATAGAGAGGCTACCTATATGGTAAAGGCAACAAGATAGAGGATGCCTTTGAGAAATCAGTTATGCCTTCTATTAACTATAAGTTCCTCCCATCATCAGCGGCCAAATGGCAAGATCTCTTTCCTGTCTTCTATGCCAGGATCACCATGCTTTTCCCAGGTTTGGAGGAAGAAGGAAAATCCAGTTTCAAGTGAAATAAAGAAAAGAGCTAGGCCCTGAATGATAAGCAGCAATCTAGAGCAATTACTATTCATTGAATGAATGAGAGAAACAAATACAGAATTTTCACTGTGCAGTCTTGGCTTGGGGATCCTGGATTCTAATTCTGGGCTTCATGAGCTTGGGCAAATCATTCCCTCTCATGGGACCTCAGTTTCCTTATTTGCAAAAAGAGACAACTGGATATGCCTTCCAGTACTGTGATTAAGTAAACAGACCAACCAATGGAACAGTCCCTTTGAGTATGGCACTTCCATTAGTAGAGTTGGGTGGTACTGATGAAGGCAATTAGGTCTGGATGGAACTGTGTAATCCAGAAAAATAAACCTTTCCTATCTTACACATCTCAGACACACAGAGAGAAGCACAGAATTTTTAGAGTCGAAAAAGACATTGTAGAGATTTAGTTCAATAACTTCCTTTTGTACAAGATGTTTCTTTTGTACCTTCTAGCAGCTTACAGTAGGCAAGCACCTACTCACCTATGAATAAGTAGTTCTTTTCATGGGGTGCAAGTTAAACCTGGCTGAGGTCTCTGTAGGATATACTAATCCTTTAATACAATTTAAAATCTTTACTAAATCACTGTTCCTCTAGAAATGCACAGAACCCCAGCAGCCTAAGAGTCCCAAGATGACCCAATGTGCCTAATTTGTAGGAAGAGAAGAGGGGAGGGGGAAATCAAAGAATTTGTAATGCCTTAGAGAAGAGACTTAGAAATCATCAAACCCAACCACTCCCTTTTTTTAATAGATAAGGGCACCTGCCTCCCAGAAATATGAAGAGAGTTGGCTAAGATAAATGACAGCTGTTTTTTTGGCAAAACTGGGACTAAAACCTTGCTCCTAGTAATTTACTCCAAGGTAGGACATGGCTAATTCAAATGTCAAAAAGCATGAAACTTAGTGAAATTAATAGATTAGCTGAATGTTCTCAAACCTTGCCCAAAATACTTCTTTTTTAAAATTTCCCTCCTCCTCTTCATATCTTTCACTGCTATTTATAGTTTGTTTTTTTTAAAAAAACCTAAATGCTGAAAAGGTACTAAACATATCCACAAGAAATAGACTACCTTAATTTAGATAGTGTTCCATAATTTCTCTGATAAAAAAAAATCTTCTTACGTTTCATGGGAAAGTAGAAAGGACAGTGGGTTCTCAAAAGCTATGATAGTGAAGGACCAATTCTGGAAGAGGCTGCCACACTAGAAAGCCTTCAAGCCTAGACCTAGTGATTCTAAGTTCCCAGAGGGCCATCAACAGATTGGCCACATAGAAACAGGCAGACAGATAGATGGATAGATATGTATGTATGTGTGTGTGTGTATATATACACTTTGCACAGGACCACCTAGCATGACTTGCCCTCATTCGAAGAGTTATGCTCTAAGAGCAAAGCACAACTGAATCATCTCAGAAGAAATGTGAGTTCACCCCAAATATTCATAGGAATTATTTGTGTACAACTTGTGGCAGAAAATTCCAAACTTATATTGTTGTGATAAGCAATGGTTGGACACACTAACTTGACTAACATAGTCATCCTCTTTGAGATCAAAGGGCAATAATCAATCAACCTACTATTTTGCAATTCTCAAAGATCATCTATCAATGTATGTAATTGTTGAAATCTGTATAGATGGACAAAGCATCTATACTGGTTATTAGCCTATATCTGAGTGCTTCCTTCATTGAACATATTCATAGGAACATAGGGGCTATAGCCTCTGTTCAATGAAGCTCATTTCATTATTTGAAAGATCCATGAATTCAAGCATTCCTTCCCTCTACAAATACAGAATTCAACCCATCTATGTCTTAGTATCGATCTAGAATAGCACCTCAAAATTGGTACTCAACTTGTCTTGTGATTACATATTGTGATGACTAAGTCTCATGACTTAGCTAAGCTAATCATAGAGTCTTAGGTTTAGTTCTAGTTATTTAGTCTAAGAGTTATTTAGTACAGCCTTAGAAAAGTTACTGAGTTCATTACTGGGTCTGTGATCAGCCCCTTCCACCACATAAGACTCAATTCATCTGGCACCCAGATTCATATAAGGAGCCTCTCAGAACTTAGCTAGTTTAGTCATGGATTCGTAGGTATAGCTTTATAAGGAACTTGGGTCTACATCTAGTCTTTAAAGATTCCTAGGCAGAATTTATAAGGATTTATAAAATCTTGTACTTCCAAACAGCTTTAAAATTCTATTGGCTTTGAAGCCCTTTCTTGTCCTTAACTAAATGGGTCTAAGTCTCCATGAATCTAAGTTCCCTCCCAGCTCTAATGTTCTGAGTTTGTGAAAAGTGATTCACATATGATAAGGCCATTAAACTCTTCACTGTTATCTTTTTGAGAGAAAATATCTGAAAAATATTTCTGAGATCAATTCCTGGAGGTCTGTTGTTTCACACAACATTCATTACCTTAATCACCAAGTGTCTTGAAGTAATGAGGTTACTTCCAAGACCTCTGTGTGACTGGTCACACAGGGCTAACAGATATAGTTCAGGAGATGAGAGAGAAAAAGAGAATTGCAATGACTTCTCTTCATATTGAGAACTATTCTATTTGCATAGAGCCCCAAGCAGGTAGGTCAGAAATAAAGTTAACAAAGATGAGTTATAACTTCAAAAATTGATGAAATACTATACCTCTCCCCAGACAGAGATATGATGGTCTCAAGATGCAAAAGGAGACATAGAGTTTCAGATGTGGCCAATAGTGATGATTTGCCTAAATATGCTCTTCCTCCTATATAGATTTTATTTCTGGGATTTTTTGTGAAGGGAAGGAAGGTTAGGGGAAGAGAAAGAGCTACTGATGTTTCCTGGGCTCCTCCAAAAAAGGAAAAAGAGAAAGAAAAAAAGATCACTGAAGTACTTAGGAGGAACTGCAGAGAAAAGAACAGATGGAATTCAAATGAAAACAGACAAGTAGGATGAATATGAAAGAAAAAGGTAGGTTTATTACAAACGTTTAAAACCACATTAATAGATCTGTAGATTTACATACTATGACTTTTGGGGATTCATCTGTATTATGGAAATACTATTTTTCTTTTGATGTAAGTTCAAAATTTTAAATATTAAAAAAATAAAACTTGCCTCTAATGATCGCCCATTCCCCTATTCTGAGTCAGGCTTTCAATGCTTAGAAAAAATATCTCAGAAGATTTTCCCATTTACTATATTGTTGAGAATCTACCAATCTGTTCTCCAGGGTAGATAAGAGTAAGCCAATTGCTTCAGAGAGAATATGAGAGGAAGATAAAGCTCTTCCCTTCTATCTTCTCCCATCCTTTCTATCATTAATAATAATCATCATAATAATAACTGACATGTATTTAGTAAGTTAAGGTCATAGGATCATCTCAGGACCTATCTAGTCCAACCCCTTCATTTTACTGATGAATAAACTGAGGCCCAGAGAGGTTATAATTTTCCCAATATCACAATATACTTTGATACATTGACTCTTTAAGCTGGATAGAGCTTCATATAAAAGAAATAACTTGCTCAAGTTCACAAATCTAGTAAGTGGTAGGGGGACCAGGGAGAAGGATTCAAACCCAGGGCTTTGGGGTTAAAATCTTGGGATTTTTTTAAACACTCCTCACTTGGGTGAAATGAAATATTGAAACAAATAATGATATTATCACTTTCACAAATTCTCATATCATGTCTAAGCATGCATAGAAATCGATGATATTCACCAGCTACCAATAAGTTTTCTTACTTGTTACTATGATTTTATAGACAAGATGTGCAGACTCTCATTTCACAAATGGCAATTAGTCATAAAAAAAAAAAACTTTTCACTGAATAATAAATAAGCTGGGAAGGATGGAATAAGTCAAATTTCCAACTTTGGGCAAAAACAATTGAAAAAGATCTCATTTTAAAGGCTCTTGATATAGCCTCTGAGAGTAGTAGCATGGGACAGTGGGGCAAGAAGGCACAGAAAGAAGAGCTTTGTAGTCATATGGACCCAAGTTCAAGTAAAACTGGCTCCACCACTTCCTAATTATCAATGGGCAGTCACTTTTTGATAAGATTTGTTCTACTTACCACAAAGGGTTAATATGAGGAAATTCCCTTGCAAAGTGTTGGATAAAAGTGAATATTACCATTATTATTCTCTAATTTCAGTATTAAAGAACCTGCATCAGAAGACAATGTTTGGATCCTTCAACTTCCATAGATCAGCTCTGGGTTTCTGGCCAATGGTAAAAGAAATCTTTTTCATTTTTCCTTGGTTGATTACACTTCCAGCATCCACTACCAGGCGATCATGATACATAGACTTACATTCCTTCAACACTAGGTTTTATAAAATACTTTCTCACAAAAACCCTCCATTACCTCATGTCTTTGCCCAGGGTCATTCCCCTCATCCATAGCATATTTCTTCCTCATTCTTCCTGTTTCCTAGACTCCACAATTTCTGTCAAAGCACAACTAAGACTCTACTTCTGATTCCAGGTTAGTGGCTTCTTTTTCTCTTTAAATTATTATACTGTATTTATATATGTATATGTAAACATATATATGTATGCATATATGTATAATAGATTACACGTCACTTATAACATCATTATATATAGATGTTATTTTTAACATTTTTAAACTTATATGTATAACATATACAATAAATAATATATTCTATAATCTCCATGATATATTATTTCTAGATAATATAGTATGCATAATATATTACATCATATATTATAATCATTTCAAGAGAACATTAATAGCTAAGATCAGAATATATAAAAACATATATGCATATATTATATATTTTTGTTTGTTTTCTTATCTATGCACATGGATCCACTAAGTAAAATAGAAGCGTAAAGTCAAGAGGTCATTTTGTATTTTGTCTTCAGATCTTCAGCACCTAACACATTGCCTTTCAGATAACAGGTTCTGCATTATTCCTAATTTATAAATAAGGAAAGTAAGGTTCAGAGAGGTTAAGTGAGTTGCCTAGGATCACATGGCTAAATTAGATGACAGACTGGACTTCTGTTTTCAATTTGAGTACACAAGAACTAATAATAGTGATAGCTTACTTTTTGTTGGCACTTTACACTTAAAAGAGTTTTCATTTGACCCTCATGACAACACTGTAGGTAGATAATACAAGTATTATAATCACCTAGAAAACTTTGTATGAACTGATGCAAAGTGAAGTAGGCAGAACCAGGAAAACAATTTATTCAATGAGAATGTTGTAAAGATAAACAACTTTGAAAACTCAGAAATTCTTATCAGTATGATAAATAATCATAATTCCAAAGAACCAATGATAGAACATGCTTTCCTTCTCCAGGTAGAAAGCTAATGGACTCAAAAGTACCGATTGAGGATGTGATTGATACAGGAATTTGTTGTTTTGCAATAAATATTTATAATGAGTTTTATTTTTCTTGCACTCTTGAAGGATGGGAAAAGGGAAAGTAGGAGGGGGAAAAAAACCTGGAACTGAAAAAAACAATAATTGATTTTTTTAGAGGAGGGGAAAGTATTGTTTTGCCTATTCTGTAGATGTATATTTGAGGATAGAGATTTAACAATTAGCATTATAAGGTCACAGAGCTAGTAAGGATCCCTCTAAGCCCAATGTTCCATCCATTGTGCCAAGGTGCATCTATCTACACCAAAGGTATGAGTCGTAGTAGGATGAGGATCCCCAGTCTGTATCACTCTCACAAGAGCTACAGGAATCAGCTTAAATGTAATTGGCAAATATTTAGCAAAATAAATAAAAATATAGTGCAACACAGTTAATGCTAATGTGATTTTCTAAGATAATAGGTGGATTTTTATGCATAGATTAGTGGCTACCCTTCTATTTGATTTTGATATCACTGGTGTATATTGTACTATTTTCAATAATGATGTCTAGACTCATTTCTGCCATCAATCACTAAGTAGAATGTCACTTCTAATTTTTTATAAAATAAAAAAAACTATAAATGCTTATTTAAACAATGATACACATCATTTAATTTGATTTTTTTTAATTCCCTACTTTTTAGAAGGATGAATATTATGGTAGGAAAAATACCAATGGACTGGGAATCAGAAGACAGATTCTAGTCCCAATGATTTGGGACTAAGTTAAGTACCTTTGAGCTAATCATTTTACTGGGCCTCAGATCTCATGTATAAAATAGCAAGCTCAAAGAAAATTCATGAAACTGTTTGTAAAGCAGGTTTGCATCATGAGGAGTAAAGGTTTTAAAAACAAAAGGAGCCAAGGATAAATAGTCTACCTTGTTACTTTTTTGCTATGATCAAACAATGGCTTGTGAGCAGTTATGTGATTCACAGAATGCAGGACCTGGGGGTCCAGAAGACCCGAGTTCAAATCCTACCTCCCTAACTAGCTATGTGATCCTTTAGGTAGTCAAATGTGATCACTTAACTCTATTTGCCTCAATTTCCTTATCTGTAAAATAAACTGGAGAAGGAAATGGCAAACCACTCCCCTATCTCTGCCAAGAAAACCCCAAATGGATGGGTAATGGAAAGTAGGGCATGTCTGAAAACAACAAACACTGCTTTGTTCCAAGTGTTTACTATTAGTTTACTTTAGCAAGAATACTGTCTTATAAAAGGACATTTTCCCTGGCTATTCATAATTGCCTTACTCAGGAATGCTTCCTTATTCTGACTTCTGTGTGAAGAAACAAAACAAAACATTAGTTTATACAAGTATCACAACTTTCAAAAGATTATTTCAACTCTTCCTGGCCAAATTCATTTCCATCAGTCAATGTTCAGTTAATCAACAAACCCTTATTAAGCACCTGTTCCATGCCAGGTACTTTGCTAAACACTCACTATTCAAAGAAAGGCAAAAGACAGTTCCTACTTTCAAGGAGTTTGCACATGAATGAGAGATACAACACACAAATAACCACATCCCAAACAACCTCTATACAAGTTATTATTCCTACCTCACATAAACAGGCAGACATAAAGAACACGTATTAGACACTTACTATTTGACAGACTGGTGCTCTGATCTAGAGATAAAAAATACAAGCAAGAAAGAATCCCCTCAGAGAGTTTACATTCAAATGCTGGGGAAATACTACCTGGAAGAGGCTTGAACAGGAGCTGTCCTGACTAGCAGGGCTAATATAGAGGCCATAAAGTATAAAGTGATCTTTTCCTATCCTGACAACAATAAAATTAGAAACTTACATTCACAATCTATCCATCCTGTCTTTGACTACCTATCTTTGACTTCTAAACTGAGTAATTGCTGTTTCAGAATAATCTAATGACCAGGCCAATCTAATGTTGAATTTTAACAACATCCTCAAGTATTTATTCAAACTGAGGCAGATTTCTCTTCTAAAAAAGAAAATGTAATTAAGCCTTAATGGACAAATTCACTGTTAATTGACAAATAAGACTAATTTATATTTTTCTCAACATCTTATTATTAGTTTACTTGTATTCATAAAATAAATTAAGCTCAATTCAACAAGCATTTATAAACACCTGCTAAACAAGCAGAGTGCTAGGCCAAGAAGATCCGCAGACCAAAAAAAAAAAAAAAATTGAAGTCTCAGCCCTCAAAGAGCTTACTTCCTACAGAGAGAAAACAACAGACATACATATAAGACAATATTTAAGATACGCATAATAAAAACAAAGAAATGGGGAGGAATGGAAATCAAAGTGGGAGGAAGGGATCAGAAAAGGTCTTTCCTAAAAGGAAGGTCATGAGCTGAGCCTCAAAGGAAACCAAGTGTCCCAAGAGAAACTGAGAAAGGAGAACTTTCCTTGCTAGGGGCCCACTTGTACTTGTGTTCAAAGGCTGGAAGGCAGGAGATGAAGGCATTTTATATGGGTAATTGAACAAAGTAACATTAGAATTTATTTTTTACTGCCAAGTAAAAAAATAACAAGCCCCAAATGTAAAGGTATAAACAGTGATATGATTTAATTTTTCTTTTGTGGGTAAGTCATTCCCCCCAAAGTGACTACTACAAAACAACTTTAGAAAGAACTATAGTAAGAAAAAGATTTAGGGACAAGGGAGAATTTAGGTAGACTCTAGAAACCAATGAATCCAGTTCATTTCCTTCGGTTTGTAAAAACAAGCAACTGACATATTTCCTGCCAATGAACACACTTTCAGATAAGAAGTCTCCCAACAGGAAATCCTTCACTAGAAGAGAACACTTGGGCCATTAAAGTCTGGGTTCTTCACTAAATTCTAAATCAGTTAAAATCTGACTTATCAAGACAGCCAAATATTTGCCAAATCACAAAAACTCTCCTATATGCTACATAGCTGGAGAACATTGAGTAAACCCAGTAAACATTTATTTGGGGCCTTTTTCTACAAATATAATTAAGTGATTAAAACAAAGGGCATTTGCTAGTGAAAACAAGTGGTGATTTTAGAGAGATGTCCAACAGAGTATGTATGATTAAGCGAGAACATTAAAAGTCTATATAATACATTGTTTGGACAGGAAATACTTCTGAGGGAATATAAAGAAATTAAAGACTTCCAAAGAAAACATATACTTAAAATGTTAACAAGAACCATAAGGGATGAAGAAATCTGGTCTGATCATATTCAAAAGTTTAAAACTAGGTAACCCAAAGCCATTTTTTTTAAAGAGCCCTTTACCCTCTGCCAAATCCCAAGCCAACAGCTGTCCAGTTAAGAGGGGTCCTTTCCATCCAATAGGGCTTGAGTGTCATTTTTACCCTGAAATCTATGGGAACACTGCAGTTCCCCCAAAAGATAAAAGCCCTTCCTCACTCACAAAAGATAGGAGTAGGGCTTAAAAGGAGGCAGGAACTTTTCAAAAGCTAACCCAATAAATACCTACATAGATATGCATTGAGAGAAATGATCTGTCCTATGTTGAATCAGTTCCCGTTTCCAATGCAGGGCTTGCTGAAATATAACTTTTTCCCCCTCCTTTGACTCAACAGCTAGTTGCTGCTAGAGAACACTGCTATCTCTGAAACCTCCTCTGAGAGAGCTGCAGTCCCAGCAACTTTTTATTCCCAGGCTGCTTTCAAGCAAAATTCCTAAATGCCCACAGCTCTTTTTTTTTTTTTTCCTCACTTTAAATACTTTAGCTTAACTTTAAACACATTTTGGTACATAGTAAAACTTCATTAAGATACACTCTCCCCACAGGTAAAACAAAACAAAACAAACGAACAAACAAAAAACACTGATTGTCCTGAAAAGTCTTTTCTATGAAAAAAGTACTAGGCTCAATACAAGAAGCATCTCAATTACACTAACTCTCCAAACCCTTTCCTTTTGAGCCTTCCTTTACAGCTAGAAAATGCAAAGTAAGCACATTAGTTTTCTTAAGTCTTTGCTCTTTGCATATTCTTCTAATTAGAAGGGGGGGAATACTGTTATGAAATACAGGAGACTAAGAGTTTTGTTGAAAAAATGACCTTGATTTGACAGGCACGTTCTCAGGTTTCAACAGATGCTGTGGGAATCTCACAGAAGCCAACATGTTCTGCAGGCATTTGTGATGACATGCAGGTTTTTTTTTTTTTTTTAAGTGGGGGGGGGTGGGGGGAGGTGGTGTGGAGAAGACGAGATGGTTAGTCTTCTCAGTTTCCATGGCAACCTTGTCTCCACTCTTCGGTTATTAGATACCATCCACTTCCTGTCTCTAAATTTTTAAGCCAATCAGAAAAGTGTTTATACATTTAACACAACTTACAAGATAGTGCTTCTTTAATAACCGAGGTGCTTTTAAAGGCACGGGAGACTTCAAATGTAAATTTCCAAGGGTCTTATGCCTTGCCATTTAAAAAGTGAAAGAATGTTTCACAATATTTACTAGTCTACATATGAGTCACTATGAATGAAACCTTTTTTTTTCCCCTGCGAAATCCATTCTGTCCATCCTCAAGCCAGATGCTACAATTCCTTTAATGGTGAGCAACCTAATTTTCATTGTTTGCTCTGTTACTTTTTTTTTTAAACCAACAGTCTTAAATTTAGTGTATGAAATATGGTAGTGCTCACACCACAAGAATTTTCAAAAAATAAGTTAAAGATACATCTGTTAATGTCAATACATTGGTTTGCTGTTTTTTTTTTTAAGGTGGGAAGAGGAATATAAAAAAAAAGTTAAAATCCTCGACAGTTTACAACTTATAATATGGAAGAAAAAGTGAGAATTACTTAAGTTAGTATGTTTATAAGTATATATACCACAAGGATATTGTTGCAATAGCATCTGCCACTAAAATGGCCTGTTTTATCCTGGGGGGGGGGAGGTAGGGGGTAGAGATGTAGATTTTTTAAATCAGTATTTTTTTTAAATGTCTCAGACAATTTACACTTAATTTCAAAAATCAATCTTGCAATAGCGCTTACCCTGGAAAAAAAGTCATCTGAAATTAGAGAAAGGTTTTTGTTTTTGTCTTTTAAGTGTGTTCTGACAGGTTTCACAACATCTTAATATACACCTGACCAGTCAGTTTCTAGGAAAAAGTAGGGTTTCAGTCCTTTGGTCAGACTTTTCCCAATGCATCCTCTGGGCTGGGGTCCTCAGTAAGGCAAAGCTGGCGATCAATGAAGAAGATGGGAACAAAAGGAATACAACAGGATGTCTGCCCAAGCTTAGGAAAATGATTATTTTTCCTCGTCCACCAATTGGAAGCACACTGTACATGACAGGCTCCACATGGGGGCTTCCAACAAACCAGCCCTTTCGGATTATTTACATTTTTACATTATTATAGTCTCCCAACCCACTATCCGTCCAATGCTTCCCCCTTCAAAAAACAAAACAAACCTCACAACCTGCCCTTTGAGTGCTCCACAACACAGCCTCTATTGAAACAGATAAGATGGAAGAGAAAAAAGGAGAAAAGAAACCCACCATTTAAACCTGCCAAGAATCAGGCTTCCCTTCTTCGAATGTCATTTTCAAAGCATAAAGCAAAACATGCTTTTCAGTTTCTAATAACCCTAATGGTTTTCGCCTCGGAACAATGTGCGTCGCAGAGAGAAATGTTTTTATACCTCTTTCGTCTAAACTCTCCTCCCCAGCACGTCCTACCAAGGTCTGCCAAGCCCCCGGCGTTCGAAAGGCTGGTCTAAACTGTCCACAGATTTGACACTCTGTTTATAACAACAATAAAGCAGCTGGAACCGCAGCCCCGTCAACTCCGCCGAACTGCACATTTCACATGTGAGTTCCATCGCCATAAAAGTAACATCTGGAGAACATCTCCACGTCCAGCAAGTCATTAAATATCACCAAATCAAGAATTTCACTGAGTCACTTAAAGATTTTTCTCTCCTGGCAGATGCCACGGAAATGAAATGAACAAAATAAAAATTACAGCGCTGACCTTCACAAATGCTTGGGGGGAAAACTTTTTGTTTCTAACAAGTGAACTTGAGTTTTAAGATAAAACTATTTTTTTTTAAAGTTACCTTGATCCTGTCTGGATCTTTCCTATTTTCACTGCATGCTGTAAATCAATGCGAAAAACAGGTAGCGATTTTTTTAAAAGGGGAAAAAACTCATTTTAAGAAAAAAAAGAAAAGAAAATTTTAAGTTTATGGGGTTTTTATTTTTTGCAATATTATTATGTTTTAATGCAGCTGCCCCTACATTTTATAGGCTCCTAATGACAATGCTAAACCCCGAGCTGGAGATTAAGAGGCAGGAAATGGAAACCATTTTAGTTACCTTTTATCTTCTGTCCCCCCTGCTGGGGCTCCCTTCGGCCCAGGCAGACGTTCCAGTTGGGTTAGAGTCTCCCGCTTAATCCTTTCATTCTGGTTCGGCTCAATATTGAGAACGCTGCCTGTGAGCGGATCGCGGCCGTAACCCAGGCTCCATGCTCCCGGGGCTATGGTGGTGTCAGAAGGACTGCTGAAACCCCGAGAACTACCCAAACTCCTGCTGGGTCCTAGTGCTCATCACACCCTCTCCCCAACACTCGGGCCCCATGAGAGGAGGTGGCCGCTGCCCAGTTTTCCATTCGGCGCTGGTGAACACACAGCTGACCAGCTAGCCCTGGGTCTGTTTTGTTTTGTTTTGTTTTCTGATGGAAAACGTCCTTGTGTCTATAACTAGGGCCTTTGGGTCTCTTACCCATGAAAGTGGGGGGCGAGGGTGAGGGCGAGTGGTCTTGGTCAAAGATGCCAAAAGAGAAAAAAAAATGGGAAATGAAAATTTGAGAAAGTAGACTTTTAATATCCTCAATTCTCAGGAACCTCCAGGGCCCGGCAGTGACGGGAATAAACAAGGTTTGTGGTCCCCAAGATGCATATTATGCATTCGCGTGCTAGAAGTACAATAAATCATAGACGACATAAGGAAAATGTGGATTTTTTTTTTTGAAAAGCACTCTAGAATGGGGGTTCCTTTTTTTTTTAAACAGCCTTTTAAAGTTCCCCAATTAATTCCTCACACCATCCCCCACTAGATATTTTGCATCTTCTTTTTTTCCTGTGAGATATGATAAAGATCAGCAGGAACTGAAAGATCGAAAAACTTGAATTTAACTTCAGCCTTGGACCATTAGCTAGCTGCTTAACATCTCAGAGCCCAGTGCAATTCTCTAAGACTGTAAATTACAAATGAGTTGTTAATCTACACTGATGGAGAAAGTTTCCACATCAGAGACTGCCCTACACTGTTCAAATCATAGGGGGAAAAAATCATTAAGATAACACGTGGACATGGATTTTGAAAATGGGGAATATAGGTTCAAGTTTCATTTCTGTGTGATCTTAGGCAAATAATTTCATTTCTCTGGGACTCAATTTCTTTAACTGTAAAAACAATACATTTGGACAAAAAGATATCCACCCTATCTTTAAATTTATGATTTTAAAAACAAGCACCATTTTCTGGGTACTTATGTGTAAAGTTCTGTGCTAGGCATTATGCAAAGACAGAAAAGACCATCCTACTCTACAGGTGTTTATAATTTCACGGGAGGAAAAAAACATGCACTTAAATAATTACAGTACATATTGAAATGAATGTGTAAGAAGTTTAGAAAAGTGGGAGATTGGAAGAGCAAGAAATCACCTTTGGTCTGCAAGGGTGGAGAAGACTACATGTCCAAACATGCAAGTTTTTTGTTTTGTTTTTTTTAATTTTCACAATACTTACATCAAGTCATTCACACATATAAATGTCAAAAAGAAATAAAAATGAGGTGATCAGTGCTGAGTTATAGATTGTATTAGAAATAAGATCTGATTAGAATTTAAGACACTTGTGAAAATTTGCTAGTTCAACATTTTGGAATTACTCAACCTTGAGCAAATCACTTTCCTTCTCTCTGCCTCAGTTTCCTCAAATGTGCAATGAAGGGGTTGTGCTAGATCTCTAAATTAAGGTAGAAGTTCAATTGTGTAATTTGGGTTCCTTTAATTCAACTGAAATTTATGAAGTACTTGCTATGTGCAAAGCTCTGGATATATATAAAATATATTTATATGTGTGTAGATGTATGTATGTATTTTTTAATAACTCCCATAATGAGATAATATATGTAAAATACTTTGCAAAGCTTAAAACATTCTATAAGTGAAAAGCATTATCAGTGGGTATTCTGGTAAATGTTTAACAATAGTGGGGGGGTGGGGAGGGAAATGCAAGACACACTTTTAAGTTTACTCAGCATTATTAGCATTTCTTAAGTCTAGGGGTGAAATCAACAAAAATATTTTGCAAGCCCAGATTTGTAGGATATGCAGATTTCCTTATAAATGCTCACACTGAAACTTCAACTATCAGCTAGCCAGCCAGAGCTAGCTGATTATTATTGTTTCCCTTAAAGGAACTAAAGTCTATTAGGGGAAATGACATCTACCAAAATAAATATGCTAAGATATAGAATGTGATAAGGGCAAAAGAAAGATCCAGACAAAATACCCAAAAGAAAATAAAAAAGAAAGCTAAATCATTTTCAGCTGAGGTAAAGCTTGATTAAAGAGATAGCACTTGAGGCAGATCTTGCAAATTTTCATGGGGAGAATTATTGGGGGAGGGAGTGTATTCTAGGTATGGAAAAGGGGAAGATGGGTCAGAAAAAGAAAAGGAAAGGCCATTTAAATACTCAAAAGCAGAAGCATAATTAAGATAAGGTAATACTTTATCTCAGGGACTAGGTAGACAAGTAAACTTCTTTGCAACTCTTAGTCTATGACACTATGATAACTCTAATCTATATCCTATGACCTTGGGTCAACATCTTTAATCACTGCAGGGCACAAGAAAGGCAAACTTTCAATTCCTAAGTGATAGTACAGCTGGTAGTAAGTCTATAGACTGGAAATTCTTCACCTGCTATCTCTGGATTGATGTCAAAGAATCTGTGAACTTGGGTGGGGAGAAATTTATATGTATGTATGTGTACACAGATGAGTGTATATACATACATGTACACATGTGTATATGTTATACATGTGTCATATGTGTCCGTTTTCTTGAATTAAAATTTAGCATCTCCTTGAAGTATGAACATAGGCAACAAAAAATATAGTATTAGTCTTTATCTTATTGCCATCGGGGTCCATAGCATGAAGGATGTTAAGAATCCTTGTATAAATCTACTGAACTTTAAGTCAAGTTCAGTGTTGTTTGTTTAAAAGATCATAGGGAATTAAAAACTAGAGCCAGCAAAGATTACACAGGCCATCCCATCTGCTCTCTCTCACCTTTTTTTTTTTAAACAGTTGAGGGAAAAAAAAAAAAAAACAGTTAAGTGTAAGTGATTTGTCCAAGGTCACATGAGTAGTAAACATTAAGTTCTTTTTTCATGTTCTAAAGAGAACCTAAAGATCATAAATGTAAAAAGTGATAGAAGTAATTATGACAGATCATATCATGTTATATTTCTATAGTCAAATATGAGAAAAATATATTCCCTCATCACTACATTTAAATAAATAATTGATTATACTATCTATTAGACATAAACATCATCAAAACAACCATAATCTAGTGCATATTCTGTTATCGTTCATTATTGTTCAGTAGCACCTTCATAATCCTATTTGTTGACAAAGTTACTATTGAGGGCTGCTCTTTCCTTCTCTAGTGAATTAAGACCAACAATTAAGGCCAATTAAGGCCATTAAATCAAGTTAAATGACTTGCTCAGTGTCACACAAAAGTGTTGGATTTGAATTCAGATACTCCAAACTTATTACCAAGCCATCTAGTTGACCTAATCTTTTCCTAAAAAAATCCTTGTTTGGATAGATCACTCCCATTGCTGTGATCTGGTTTCCTCATCTTTTAAAAGGAGGGAATAAAAATACTTGCCCTGCCTACTTCATTGGATTGTTGGGGGGTAGGGGGAAATTTTTGTGACAAAGTTTTATAAACAGTAAATGTTACACAAATTGGATGTTGTTTACTAAAAATAAATAAATAAAAAGACTACCCCATTATGTCCAGTAGAGACAACCCTGCCTTTCAAGAGATTATCCTTTTATGTATGCTTTCTATGTCACCTGGGGCAAGACGTTTAACTTCCTTGGGGCATGGGCCTTGGTTTCTTCATATGTAGCATAATAGGTTTATCTGGATGACCTCAAAGACCCTTTCCAGGAATCTCTAAAATCTATCACCCATTTTACAAAATGGAAATATGAATACTAAAACTCAGAGAAAGTTTCCACCCCTATGATGATCACTGACTACAAATTTTTAAACAGAATTTTGCCAGAATGGAAACATGTAATAATTGTGGTGGTTGTCGATGGTGATTGTTATAAACAAATCTCCCTCTGAGCTTTTTTCTCAAATTGGTTAATGAAAAAGATGCCTTCAGGTTGTGAGACGTACATTGGGAAGTTGTCCAAATTTACTCCCAGCCTAGTGATAAGAAAGCAGGAAATCTCCACTGGAGGAGAGAGGCTTTCCCTGGCAGCATCTGCCTTTTTCCTCTTTATCAAAGGCTAATAACTGTCCTTTACAAAACCCAGGAGTGACCTTTTCTTTAGGAGGAGGATGTTGGCTACATGGTGGCTACAGGTTTGATGAATACTGAAAACACAAAGTTTCCTGACACAGGATGACCAAGTAAGTAGCTCCTGACATGGATAGTACAGTGCTTTACTACCCAAGCTTGGTGTGTTTAACAAGGGTTTCTGGAAATCACATTTCTGAATGTCTCTAAGGAGGGCAAGTCAGGCTGCACATCTCATACTGGGTGGGCCCATGGGAAAATCACCAATGATTCTGTTTGTGGTAGTCTGCTTCCTCCTCCCTTGCACAGTAAAGAAAATACTAAGAGACTAATAGGGAGTCCCAAAGTCATCTGCCACCCTCAACTGCTTCCCTTTCTCCTGCAAAAAAGCATTCAGATGAATTATCTTAGCTGCAGCTAATGGAAAAGTCACAGAGGTAGCATAGCTTCTTGAAAAGTTAGGGCTGTGATACCTGAGCCATAGAAAGGGGCCCCAGACATAGCTGTGGGGAATGTTAAAGTAGAAAGGGAGGAAACACATCCTTTTTTTTTTTTCTCCCAGTATGGTTGGGAGGATGAGCTGTCAATCAACATCAGCAATGGTTTTAATTGGCAGGGAAAAAGAAAGAAAGATTCTTTCTTTTTTTTCAAATTCTTTTTGCTTTTTGAATGAATGAAGCATTTATCGATTGTTTACTATGTGTAAAGCACTGTGTATTTTATTATTTTTTTTTAGAGATAGATTTGTGATTTGCTTGAGTTTAGAAAGAATTAGAAACTTCCTCCATGGATACAATTAGAGATACCTCAGGAATGAAGATTATTGGCTAGGGAAATAAGTAGTTAACAGACTTATCCAGGATTTTATAACTAGTATATGTCAGAGATAGGACTTTGGATCATAGGTATAGAGATGCCTTAGAAGATGTTAGTCCAATTTTCTCTTTTAGATGAGAAAGTTTGGGCCCAGAAAGGTGATACATCAACCAAGATCACACAGGATGCCAAGTTCAAACTTACTTTCCCTTATTAACTAAAACTCAGTTTGTATCATGCCTTGAGTCTTCAAAACTATTGAACTCAGATGTTTCTAACTGTAAGAACAATACTTTTCCCCCTTTATCATGCTAGTTCTCATTATTCAACTCCTAAATTCAGGAAATAATTAAGGACTGTGCTCAGAGGAATTCTCCCCAAATCTTCTTCATTTAAATCTTTGCAAGCTAACTGTTCCTCTAGGGCTGTGTGAAGAAACTTGGTACCCCAGAGCTAATTATAAGGCATATAAAATGTAAATAAGGGAAGTCTTCTAGCTCTCCCTTCCATACCCCACTCAACTCCCATCCCTACCTTCACCCTATAATCAACCCTATTTAACTTTAAGAATGTCACAAGACAGAAGTAGTCATAGACAAAAAGGTCAGTGTTTATAGTTTTTCACAGCTCTTTTTTTCTCTTATCCTTTCTTCTGATTTCATCTCTCTAGCCCCACCTTTGACATTCTATTCAGCCCTGAAATCTGGTAAAGTGACTAGAAGGTTGATTGGGGATTGGGCTTCTTCCTGTAGGTCTTAGTTTCTTCACCTATAAAGTGATAGTCTAGACTTCATGACTTGTAATGTCACTACTCAACAAACAAACCGAAAAACACGATAATTCAGCAAGCTTCTATTTGACACTACTATGTGCCAGGCACTGAACAAGGCAAAAATAAAATAGATTGACTTCAAGGTACTTATCTCCTTTGGAAGAAAATATCAATAGAAAATTAAATAATAAATTTGTACAAGTAATTTTGAGAAGAATACTGAAAGGATCAAAATAGGCTTTCTATAGGGGATAATACTTGAGCTGAACTTGAAAAGGAAATTAGGCATTATATGGAGCCAAGGAGGGAGTGTATTTCAGGAATATTCATTTCAAAGCTAAGTGGAAGATAAATTGGAAAGAGGAAAGACTAGATGTGGGAAGACATTTAGGAGGCCATTGTAATTGTCTAGTTAAGAGATAATAAGGGTTTGAACTAGACTGGTTATGGTGTGAGTAGAAAGAAAGGAACAGTTGTAAGAAATAGAAGCAAAAAAACCAAACAAACAAACAAAACAATCAAACAAACAAACCCAAATTGGCAGCTTATTGGATACTGGAGTAAGAATTTGAAGAAGAGTTGAGAATGACCCAAAGTTGTAAACCTTCCTGACTAAAAGGATGTTGGTGTTGCTAAAAGAAACAGAATTTTATAAAAGGGGAGAATTTTGGAGGGGGGAAGATAATGAATTCTGTTTTGGACATGCTTGAGATGCCTATAGAAGATTCATTTGGTAATGTTCAATAAAGAGATGATTTGGGACTAGAGATGAGGATTGGGATTGATTATCTAAATCAAGATGTTGAATATATAGAGGCAATAAACAGTTGAGCCACAAGGGCTTATAAATTAGTGTTATGGTATTAAAGGCCATAGTCTATCCCTCTATTATATAGCATTTATTGAATGCTTACTCAGTAATGAATATTTATGAATAAATATGCCATTAGGTAGACAATAAAAAAATTGTGAAATGGGTGAATGATACATTTGCATATTAGCAGCATCCCTCAATATCAGAATATAGAGAAATAGCTATGTGGAAATTTCAAAGGGCTGATTCACACTTTGGGGTAAATGTGATTCAAGTAGCATCATGGTGTCAACTATCCATTCTGTCTTTACATAAAGTAACATTTTGCCTGTTGAATATAATAAAATTATTGGTATCCTTTATTATTCCTATTAAAATTATGAAATTAAAATTTACTGTTATTAATATTATATTAGTGATTATAATCATCATAGTTCAAATTTAGATATGTCAGGCACTACACTAAGCTTTTACAATTATCTCATTTGATTCTCACAACAAGTCTGGGAGGTAGGCTGCTATTAGAATACTACTTCCTCTCTCTTATTGCAAATTAAAATGATGAAGTAGCCATTATTCAGAATATTCCTGGCACTCCTTTGGGTTTGTCTTTAGACCCTGAGCATATTGTTGTGCCTATGTGAGGCTGGCCTGGAGAAGACACTGAGAAAATAGGATACCTGTTGTCATGTCTTTGAAGAAATGTTTTATGAAAGACAGATTAGATTGAACCAGGAATAAAGAAAGCAATTTAGACCTGATATCAGGAAGAAATTCTTAACAATTAAGAGCTGTCCAAAAGTGAAATGGGTTTCCTTGGAAAATAGTGAGTCCTTCTCTTTGGAAGTATTTGAACAGAGGCTGGATGATTACTTCTCAGGTTTCATTTTCTGCAAGAAGCCTTTCCCAGTCCTTCTTAATTTTTGTGCCTTCCCTCTAAGACTAGTGTATGTAATTTACTACATATGTATGTGTGTATATCTTGTTGGCATATTATCACGACAGTGATTAGACAGTGAGCTCTTTAAGAACAGGGACTTTTTTTTCCTGCTTTCTTTGTATCTCCAATGCTTAGCACAGTGTCTTCCACATAGTAGGTACTTAATAAATGTTGACTGACAATGATATTCTCTAGACTCTAAACCCCAGTAATGGCAAAACTTACAATTTCTTAGACTGGGTTCCATGTTTGGAAACAATTATTTATTGAGAGCCAATCACATGACTTCATATATATATATATATATAGTCATCAACAAACTATAGTCCTTACAGTAAGATAGAAGACCTCCCAATCCTTACTTTCTACTTTGCTACCCTTAGGGCACATGCTAAGAACTCCTGGGTCTTGCCATCTGGTTTATAGCTGAATTCCACACCTAAATATGTGTTATTTCCTCCAATTAGAGTGTGATCTCCTTGAGGCAAGCAACTGTTTCACTTTTCTATTTGTATTCCCAACAAAACAAAGTGCTTGGCTCATGACAAACAATAAAAGCTTTTTTATTCATTCATTCATTTATTCATTTACTATCTTCCTTCTATTATGAAACAAGATCATTATTCACTCATACACTGCTTGCCCAAAAATCTATCTACAAGTAATAGAAGTATAATGCATATGCAGTCCCCCATAGCATCCCTGTGTGGAAGAAATTAAGGAGTTAAATCCAAGAAAATCATGATGACATGTGAGGGAAGAATACATGTGAACATTCTGTAACTCCTTTCAGTTGACCCAAAGCCCAAAGTCTATTTGGGTTTATGTCCATAGTCTCTGGCCTCTCAGGACTACCTAAATGGACTAGCAGTAACATCTAGGCTGAAATTCTGCATCCAAGGTTACCATGGCTTGAGTTTCTAGATCTGAGATTGATCCACTAGAAACAAGCAAGAGTCCGAAGCCTCAAGTTCATTTTGGGAGGATGGGGGAAGGTCTCAAGACTGAAAGGCAAAAGTGGACCTTTCACTTCACCCAGTTTAGTATATGGTCCTCTGGGTAACTGAGCAATACTTTCACCCTTGGAAGGCAATAGACCCATAAACACACACATACACACATATACACACACACACACAGAGAAAAGGGGATGAAGAGACAGAAAGAGCATGAGTAGGCTTCAGGTAGGTAGATTTAAAAACGCAGGCTGTTCAACCTACATAGCCAATAAAAAGAGATTATTCCTATCTCTATGGGAAGGGAACACAGAATATTCTGTCCCAGAAGCAGGTACTTGCTTTTCCCCACCTAAATGCCTTCATTTTAAGTGATCTGGACATATGCAAAGCCTGCTTACACTATTTTTAAAGTCAATATATATATATATACACATATATATATATATTTTTTTTTTACACAGGTTGAGTTGCAGCAGTAATTGTAATTATATGCAATGTCATCTTCTCATCTTTATTCCTTCTAGTAATTTGGCATTTCCTCTTTAGCAAGAATTTAGTTTGACCTTTGCTCCAAGCAGTCTGCACATAGACAGCTGATTCTGAAAGGACAATCCATAACTAGTTTTTCCTGTCTGTTAAGATAGGGTCAATTTTGTTTTTTATAATGTTATTCAATATTTGTCTTGTTCAGTGTCTTCCAATTCTCTTCTGGAAGAAAATATTAATGATGTGCATACTTGAGGATTCTGAGATGTACATAAACCATTGCTCACTTCCATTTCCTAATCCTAAATAATATCATTATCATAATCAAGAAGGCAGAACAATTGATCAGTGAGGAAAGAAGGATGAATAGATAGCAGGAGAACCAGGTGAGACATCTTTATGACAGAGTATTGCAGATCTGGGGGTGTGGTCTTCCAGAATGGCTTTTTCTGTATATATCTGTTTCTCATGTATTGTATATTTGCTCAAGAAAGTCTTAGGTGCCAAACTAGATTGTTAGTTGCCTGAGGTCTTGGACACAGACTATTGTGCTGGAAATAATTACTCATCAAGCAATGACAGCTCAATTTCTTGGTAATAATTGTTGAATCCTTCATTATCTCTTGAGAAAACCTTTGTAAAAAGTTGTAGGAAATTTAGAATCAACTATTTAAAAATTCTCACATTAACACTAATGCAGCAAAGAGATTATTTCCTTCCCAATTACTTTGAACCTAGAATTTCCAATGGAGATACTGTGTAAGGACAGGTAGATGGCTCAATGGATAAGATACCAGGCCTGGAGTTAGAAAGACTCATCTTCCTGAGTTCAAATCTGCCTCAGACCCTTTCTAGTTGGGTGAATTTGGGCAAGTCATTTAACCCTGTTTGCTTTAGTTTTCTCATCTGTAAAATGAGGTGGAGAAGGAAATGGCAAACTTCCCCAAGTGGGATCATGGAGAGTTGGGTGTGACTGAAAATGACTGAACAATAACAATGATATACTACAATATCATATACCAACAAGTTAGGTGAATTACTAAAGGGGAGTGGTTGTTCAATTAGTGGCAGCACAGGAATGCTTCATAAAAGTAGCTCCTTTGGCCATAGTTATCCAACCTGTGCTAAAATTATCAGTGTTATCAATATTGTATCCAGATGCATTTGGAATAGCCCACCTAGGTTAGTAAGAATTGAGTTATAAAAGAAGCAATATAATCTGGTTTCAGATTCTATCTTGGGCACTTAATCTCCCTGTGTCTCAATTTTTTCATGTATAAAATGTCTGTTAAATTAAATGGTCTCTAAGGCCTTCTAGCCTGAGAGCTATGAATCTATGACCCAGCCATGAACCTTTTCAGCAGATCTTGGAGGGGAAACTTTTTATGATGAAGCTAGAAGTGGTTAACCTGATTGGTTAGTTCCTTTGGTGAAGGCATTTGAGGAGTACTCCCCTCATAATGTGGATGTGGATATTGCTATTCTAGAACTTTTATATGATGCTAGGATCACTTGACATTAATTGTAACTAGCAACTAGAATTGTACATTCTGGCCCATGGCATTATCTTATGGTAGAGACAGGATAAACCAGAAATTTGATAATAAATTCACTGATTTCTTTTTTAAATTAGATTTTATGTTTTTTATGAACAGAAATATATTTTTCTTCCTACCTTCTACCCCATTGAAAAGTTTAAAACAAAAGAGAGAAAAGCAAATTCTCTATAACAAATGTGCATAACCATTCCCTTATTGAACACATTAGAAAAAGTTACATTCTGTACCCTGAATCTATAATCTATAATCTAAAACCTCATCATTGGTTTTCAAAGTTGTTTGTCTTTACAATATTGTTGGGATTTTTAAAAAATTGTACCAATTACTGTCTTAGCTCTGTTCACTTCATTCTTGAGTTTCTACAAAGCTTCAAAATTGTTGATTTTTATAATATTGATATTATAGTATAAATTGCTTTTCTGACTTCTCACTCACTCTGTGGTCATACAAGTCTTTCCATGTCTCTTTGAAGTCACCTCTCTTACTATTATGCTATAAGAAATGAGGAAATAGATGATTTTAAAGATACATGAAGCAACAAATTTCCTTGGACCCAAAATCTTAAGTAAGATTTTAGGCAAAAAAATAAAAATAAAAGCATCTTCTGGCAAATGTTGAAATGCCTAGAAAAGTAGCCTGGTTGACTTTGGAGCCTGAGGAATGTGTGGTTTTAAAATTTGTTTGTTTGTTTTGCCATATTTCTCAGACTATACAATATTTCAAATAAAAAGATAAAAAAACTGGAAATGAATCACTAAGGAAAGAATTTTCATTTCCAAAATCCTTTAGCATCTCCAAAAATTTTTTTAAAAAGTTAATTCATATAGATGACTGTCTTTTGGGGCTTTTGCACTTTGAAAATTCCATTCTCTCTCTTCTGCCAAGAAGATCCCTAAATGGTGTGGTAGGCATGTGGGAAAACATCAAATGGGTAACCTCAGATGTCACAAAGTTAGAATCATAGAATGTCAGAGCTGGAAGAGACCATGGAGCTCATTTAAATCAATTCCTTCATTTGACAACAGAAGAAATTGAAGTCCAAAGAAGGAAATAATTCCCCAAGATCATTTAGTTAGTAAATGCAGAGGAGGGACAACCATGCATTCCACATTCCAACTGAATTGTCCCACTTGTCCCATATATATGTAATTTTGTCTGCCTTCTCTAAACTTTTGGGGCAGACTGTTCCCCTGTTTTAAAAGCTCTCCTTCCTCATCTCTCTCTCATATAATCTTTCTAACTCCTTTCAAGGCTCCGCTCAAATGATACATCCTACAAGAATCTTCCCAACTGCCCCCAGTGGTTATTGTTTCCACACACACACACCAAAATTACTTTGTATTAGTTTTGTTTATACTTTGCATGTTGCTTTTCTCTGGTAATATATAAGGTCCTCTGGGAGCACGAACTGTTTTATTCTCATCTTTGAATTCCTACACTTAATACATGGCCTACAATATAGATGATATTTAATAAATACTTGTTGAATTGAATTGAATTGAATTTAGAGTAGAAAGGGACATTGGAAACCATCTGATCCAACTTTCTCATTTTACAAATGAGGAAACTAAGGCCCGGAGAGGTTCAGTGATTTGTCCAAAGTTATATAGGCTTTAAACCAAAAGAGCTGATGGCATCACCTCTCTCATGTTATGGTCCTCTTAAAGAATTGAATAACAATTTCTTCACTTTCTTTGAAAGGGAAAATTGTCTTTGATAGCATACAAAAATTAATTTTTTTCCAACTGTGGCTCAGGAAAAGGCTAATAAAAATGTTGAAATAGGCCTAAATAATAATATAAAGAACAAACAGAGTGATAAGGCATCCACATACTGGGATCTGCAGACTTTAATATCTAATCAGTTCCCAACAACTTGATTCAATCTATCCCTCTCCTTCTCTTCCCCTCCCCCCACAACACCCTAGTTTTATTTCTTGTCACCTCATGCCCGGAGTAATACAATAGTATCCTAACTGGTTTCCCTGTCTCTAGTCTCTTCTCACTCCTATCCATCATCTACATAGCTAAGTTGATATTTCCAATGGGTTTGATAAATTTTATATCATTCACCTGCTTAAGAAGCTTTAGTGACTGCCTTTAACCCATAAGATAAATTGTAAATTTCTTGGTTTGTTTTTGCCAAGCCCTTCACAATCTGGTTTCATCTTTGTTTTCTGTCTTTTCAGCATCATTATACATAATTATCCTACCTTTATTCCATGATCCATGGCAAACTGAATCTCTGTTCTCCTATTGATATCTCAGTGTACAGGCCACTCTCCTCTATAACCTAGAATGTAATCCCTCATCACCTCTTCTTCTAAGAATCCTTCTCTTCCTTCAATGTGTAGAACAAGTACCAACTTCATTGTTGTTCAATTTCTTCAGTCATAGTTGAGTCTCTGTGATTCCATTTGAGGTTTTCTTAGGAAAGATAATGCCATTTCTCTTTCCAGCTCATTTCTTAGATGAGGAAAGTGAAACAGAGTTAAGTGACTTGCTCAGGATCATGCAGCTAGTAAGTGTCTGAGGCTGGATTTGAACTCAGGAAGATGAGTCTTCCTGGTTCCTATCTAGTGATCCATCCACTGTACCAACTTACTGTGTTCAACTTCTTTTTCTAGACTGATTTCACATTACATCTTTTCAAGTTCTCTATGTTTTAGCTTTATGCTTCTTGTATGGGACATTCCATTCCCCAGTGAATATTCTACCTTCTCACCACCACCTTTTTTTAATTGGCTAGCTTTCTACAAGGATCAACTCAATATCATTTACCATATGAGGATTTTCCTGATCTCCATGTGCTTTCACCCAACTAAGGTATTTTGTATATGTACAAAATGTATCTCTCTCAGAGAGAAGGGGGAGGAGGGAGAAGGAGAGGGAAGGAGGAGTAGAGAAGGTATTTAATTTTTTCTGGGTACATGATATTTCCTTCCATCAATAGGATGTAAGGTCCTTGTAAGCAAGAACTTTTTTTCCCATTTCTATATCCCCAATATCTTATACAATTCCTGGTGTGAATAGAATTAATTGATGTGACTGTGCATTTGAATGATCACTTGGAAGATAGGCAGAGAGAGATTTGTTGATCAATAGAAACACTGGGGTGTCAGGAAAGTCCCAAACCCATGCTGGGTCTTGGATATTTATACCATTTCTTTAAATCTTGTTTTGAATTATAATGTCATGTTAATGTAGCAAGGACTATGGCTCAAAAGGAGTCAGAATAGATAGGTCTAGCCTTATCTTTCTCACCCTTCTCCAAAGGAGACTTTCATTCTTGTCAGGATGGAAAACAGGATGGTGGGGCCAGAGACTATTCTGATTTCTTCAGAGAGAGAGCTAGAATTATATCTATTTTCTTAAATTTTGCTAGTCTAGGGGATGAGGTTGTCAAGTCCAAGCTAACTTGTGATTTCTGTTCATTACTGGAGAAAGCAGGAAGACCCCATATTCTATATTCAAAGTTTTATCCCTTTCCCACCAAATACCAGTTTCACAATGAATTACACACAGAAGCTTCCAAAGAAAAGCCATTTATCCAAATCTATAGTGAAACAGAAGTCAGAGAAAGTAGATATGTAGTAGTATGTTCATAGAACATAAACCAGACAATACAGTCAAAGAACTCTCCTAGTGGGGAGAGAAGTAACCCTGTTCAATGAAGAGTCATAGATCTCATCCAAGGGGAAATTCTCTGAAGGCTCTTGAGGGAGATAGGGACATGAGGGAAACTGCAACTTCCTCTGGTGTCAGCTTTTCTCCAAAGTCATTGCCTTTAGCAACCTGAAGTAGAGTTAACCTCATCCATCTTCTTCTTCAATGCTTCCCTGAGGAAGCTCCACCTATATGGCACTTAGGGTCATCTGCTGTGACAATGAGAAGAGTCTGAGTTCCTATAATGATCAGGTACTTGGCAGAACCCATGAGTAGGTGTGGTCCCACCAGACCCATTGTGTATCTAAGGGTCAAATAGTTTGTAAGTATAAGTGAAAGTCACATAGCTGATGCTAGAATCCAAGTATCCTAAATTCTAATTTAGTTTTCTTGTTACAGTATCATGATGTTGCCACCAATAACAGTTTAAACTACAGCTCCAAAACAGGAATGATAGACTTCTAGTTAAAGTGGGCGTGAGGAGCAAAACAGCCCAATTCTCATTCAAGAATGCACAGCAAGGATGAAAAGAAAAGAACACTAACCTGAGTAATGATCAATTTATTCAAAGAGAAACTATAGCAAGTGCATTTTTCAGTCCATATTCATACAAAGAGACAGCCAGAAGCTCATGGACACTAGAGAAATGTTCCAGCCAGAAGACCTAGTTCAAAGAAACCTTCTGAGCGTCTGAAAAAATAAACATAATAACAATGTATTTGATATACTCAATTATTTAATTACTGAGATAAGGATGCACTTTTAAACAAAAACTGCTAGGAACAATGGAACTGCTAGAAGAAATTAGTTTTAAACTAGCATCTCACAGCATATAGCAAGTTAAATCCCAAAAGGATACAGGAACTAGATATAAGAGATAGATCATAAGCAAGAACAAGGAAGATGAAAGCTTTCACCACTATGAAGAGAGAGAAGGTTCAATATCAAACAAAAGAGAAGCTCGCAAAAGATAAAACGGATGATTCTTATTACTTAAAATTCACATTTTTGCATAAACAAAATCAAGGAAATTAACATTAGGAGAGAAATAGTTACTTTTGGGAGGAAATTTTGTAGCAAGCTTCTCTGATAAAGATTTTATATTCATGGTATATAAGTAACTGATTCAAATATACAAAAACCAAAAGCTATTCCCTAATAGGTATGTGTTCAAAGAATAAAAACAGGCAGATATTGAAAGAAAAAAATCAAAACTATCAAAACCATGAAAAAAATGCTCAACCTCCCCCCCCCCCCGAACAATTAGAGAACTACAAATTAAAACAACTCTGAGGATCCATTTTGAACTTTGATTGGCAAAGATGATGAAAAAGAAAATGACAATTGTTGGAAGAGCCAAGAAAAACGTATACACTCATATATGGTTGGTAGAGCTGTTGAATTGGTTCAGCCATTATGGAAAGCAATTTGTGCCTCAAAAGTCACTAAGCTGTTCATACCTTTTGAACCCACCATAGCACTACCACACATATCATAAAGAAACCAAAGAAAAAGGTAAAGGACATATTTTTATTTGTAAAATATTTATATAAAAATTTTAAATAATATTTACTTATGTTTTTAAAAGTTCTTTTTATTGTAATAAAGAATTAGAAACAACAGGGATGTATATTAATTGGGGAATGGCTCAATAAAGTATGATATATGGATAGAATAGAATGATATTGCACCATAAGAAATAATGAGGCAATGGTTTCAGAGAAATCTGGGAAGAGTTGTTTACACAACACAGATTACAATGAGCACAATTAGGATAATATATACAATAACAATATTGTAGAGTAAAAAATTTGAAAGTTTTAAGAACATTAATTAATGCAATATTCAACCACAATGTAGAGAAATCAAGAGATGTGATGGATTCAAAGTACTCAGAGATATATTTTTGAACTTGGTACATGTGCATATTTGTTTTGCTGGATTATACATATTTGTTAACAACAGTTTTGGGTTTTTTCTGTTTAATTGAGGGAGACAGAGAGAAAAAATACTAAGGGGCAACCACAATATTGCCAAATAAAAGAGAAAAGAAAGAAAAGATCATTGAAGCATATAAAAGAAAATTGAAGGAAGTTCAAAAGGAGACATAAAAATATACAAAACTTTGAAAGTAGGAAGTTGAATTAATTATATACTTTTTAAAAAAGGCAACTTGAATATAGTAGAGAATTACAATTGCAATCATCTTTTTATATCCTATCTTATATATGAAAATGCTCTTTTTTTAGTGCAGAATTAAAAAAATAATAATAAAGCAGCAAGAAAGCCCCCTACAAAGTCTAGCCATTGCTTGACTGTGACCAACCAATCAGAAGATGGGAAGATGAATCTCATCTGCCACCCCTCTTCTCCCGTTCTGAGACCTATCTTCAACACAAACATACCTATCTTTATTCTTCAATACTCCTTCAAGCTACCTTTTCCCTCCAAAATATAGGCTCCCAGGTTACTCCTTCTGAGGCAGTCAAAAAGCCTGTAAGGGCAATTATAATCTATTAGGTATTTACAGTAACAGCTGATTTGATTGCCATTGGGAAAATCCTTGCAGCCACACTCCCCTCCTGAGAACTTTATCATATCCCATCATAACCTCTATCCTCCCCCATCCTGCCCATATCACCTTGGTTGTGGCAGGTGCCCCTCAGAAATTGGGCTCTGAAGTTCAGGGCAGTGACCTATGAGTAAGAGTTCCATCTCCTTCCTTTCTATTTTGGTATTAAGAGTGAGTCATACAGGATGAGCAGGAATGCACCGGTTGTGACCTGCATCATAGATCTCATAACATTATCTTTCCCCCCAAAAACCACCCTTGTTTCAAACTTTCCTATCACTGCCCAGGACACCACTGTCCTTCTATTCAACCATATTTACAAGCTCAATGTCATTTTTCAAAGCCTAATTCCTCTTTATCCTACATATCTAATCAATTGCCAATTTTTATCTTTTTCCCTTCTATAATACCTACCAATCTAGTTCAAACTCTTATTACCTCTCTCTTGGACTATTACAATATATTACAAATTGGTTTCTCTGCTTTGTCTCAGCCCTCTCCAATCCATCCTCTATACTGTTGCCAAAATGATTTTCCTAAAATGTAAGTCTATGTTATTCCCCAATTCAACAAACTCCTATAATTCCCTATTGGCTGAGATATAATATGATTTCATTTTTATCTCACCTTTTAAAATGTCCATTTTTGTATAAATCTTATAATATGCGTAATTATGAATATAGTAGAATATTTCTATAATTTATATGGAATAAGGACTAGACCTGTGATTTTCTTTTGCTATAGAAGACTCTCTGATGAGGAAATTTCTGCCACTGAAAGTCAGGGCATTCTCCATAACTTATGATCTTAGAGTTTCTTAGACCAGAAAAGTTAAATGTCCTGTTTACAGCCAGCTGGTGGCAGAGGTAGGACTTGAACACAAGACTTCTCCATCCCAAGAACAGTTCTTTATATACTACACTGTCTATAATTAAGTAAATATATACATGTTGAGGATAAAGGTTCATGTTCCTTTTATTTCCTATAGCTATGCACTATCAAAAAATCTGTAGACCCCTGGCTTAAAGAATTATTTCCTGCAATGGCATTTTTGTAGGGATTGGGTTTTTCTTTCCATGACTCTAGATACCCCATTTGGTATTTTCTTGGCAAAGATATTGGAGTGGTTTGCCATTTCCTTCTCCAGTTCATTTTACAGATAAGGAAACTGAGGCAGAGTTAAGTTACTTGCCCAGGGTCACACAGTTAGTAAATGTCTAAGGTAGGATTTGAACTTAAAAAGAAGTCTTCTTGACTTCATGCCTGGAACTCTATATACACTATACCATCTAGCTGTCCTCAGTAGGGATCAAAACCTTAGTCTAATGAAATAAAGCACTAAGTGACATTATTTTATTCAGGAAGTTTAAAAAGCATTTGGAACGGGAGGGAAGTAGTGCATACCCTTAACAGTCTAATTCAACTCAATTTAAGAAAAATATTTAGTTTTTAGCATTTACTTTGTATAAGGTACTATTCTTGATGTTGTGATATATAGAAAGATTAATATGAGGTAGTCCCTAATCCAAAGGAGCTTGGTGTACCTTACAAGTGAAACTGATATAGCCCTATTAAATTGTGTATAAGCAGTTTAGCTTCCTTACACTAGACCATCGGGTCTGGAACCTGGAGGATCTCAATTCAAATCTCTTCTCAGACAATTAATGGTGGTATGGCCCTGGGCAAGTCACTTAATCTCTATCTACCTCATTTTACTCAACTGTAAAATGGGAATAATGTAGCACCTACATTGCAGGATAGTTGTGAGGATTAAATGAAATATTTGTAAAGAACTAGGCATAGTGTCTGGCACACCGTAGATGAATAATAAATGCCTATTCCCTTTCCCCTATGCACAGAGCATTGTAGTTTATTCTTTATTATCATTTCTGATGGATTTTCAACTGTTCTTCTAGTCTCTCATGTAACTCTAACTTTTCTCTTAACTTGTTACTACACTGTTAAATTATAAGTAGTAGGAAATCTATTTAGTGGATCCCAACTGATGAATTATTCTGTAAAATGAGGAAACTTTTTAAACATGCGGGTGCCAAATCACATGCTCTTTGATTTCAAATTTCCATATATCCAAATCCATAAGCATTTCTTAAACCAAGAAAAAAGTTGAGGATCTGTGTTCTAATTCTAATTTAGTCATTTAATGTCTCTGTGTGAATTTAAGTAAACTATGTTATGCTATGAACTGCTTAATGACATTAAAAACAGAAAATGGCTGAAGTCTTAGCAATAGTGGCTCTTTATCCTAAGATCAGTTATAGCTGACAATGATGTTCTTTTTATTTCTAATTCAATAGTATTTTATTTTTCCAATTACATGTAAAGATAGTTTTCAACATTCATTTTTGAAAGATTTTGAATTCCAAATTTTTTCCTCCCTTATTATTCCCTTTCTTTCCCCCTCCCCAAGACAGCAAGAAATCTGATAAAATTTATACATGTACAATCATTTTAAACATATTTTCATATCACTCATTTTATGAAAGAAAAATCAGAACAAAAGAGAAAAACCATGAGAAAGAAAAAGCAAACCAAAAAAAGGTGAACACAGTATGCTTCATTTAGCATTCGGTCTCCATAGTTCTCTCTCTCGATGCAGATGATGTTTTTTTATCCCTAGCCTATTGGAATTGTCTTAGATCAATGTATTGCTGAGAAAAGCAAAGTCTATAATGGCTGATCATGTAATCTTTCTGTCACTGTGTACAAATGTACATTATGTGAACATTGGTTGTGTTCACTTCAATTAGCTTCAGTTCACATAAGTCTGAAATGAGCCTGCTCATCATTTCTTACAGAACAATAATATTCCATTACATTCTTATACCATAATTTATTCAGCCATTACCCAATGATGGGCATCCATTCAATTTCCAATTCCTTGCCACCACAAAAAAAGCTGCTACAAATATTTTTGTACCATATGGATCCTTCCCTCTTTTATGATTTCTTTGGGACACAGACCCAGTAGAAGCACTGCTGGATCAAAGGATATGCACAGTTTAATAGTCTTTCAGGCATAGTTCCAAATTGCTCTAGATGGCTGGATCAGTTCACAACTCTACCAACAATGCATTAGTGTTCTGGTTTTCCCACATCTCCTCCAACATTCGTCATTAACTTTTCCTGTCACTTTAACCAATCTGATAGATGTCAGTACTGACAATAACATTCTTGACAATACTTCCTCAACCCTTTACCCATTTTTCATGAGTGTTTTTAGCAGAGGTCACAGGACAATAGACATAGGACATAATGAAAGGAATGGTAGAAATGGAATGGGAAATTGGAGAAGAAAGAATTGAAAAGGAAGAGAATCACATGTGCAAAAATGTTTGTGGCAGTCCTTTTTGTAGGAGCAAGAAACTGGAAACTGAATGGATGCCCATCAGCTGGAGAATGGCTGAATAAATTATGGTGTATGAATGTTATGGAATATTATTGTTCTGTAAGAAATGACCAGCAGGATGATTTCAGAGAGGCCTGGAGAGACTTGCATGAACTGATGCTAAGTGAAATGAGCAGAACCAGGAGATCATTTTACATGGCAACAACAAGACTATACGAAGATCAATTCTGATGGACATGGCTCTCTTCAACAATGAGATGATTCAAACCAATTCCAGTTGTTCAGTGATGAAGAGATTCATCTACACCCAGAGAGAGGACCATGGGAACTAAGTGTTAACCATAACATAGCATTCTCACTTTCTCTGTTATTTGCTTACATTTTGTTTTCTTTTTCAGTTTTTTTTTCCTTCTTGATCTGATTTTTCTTGTGCAACAAGATACTGTATAAATATGTACACATATATTGGATTTAACATATATTTTAACATATTTAACTTTTTGGATTACTTGCCATCTAGGGGAGGGGATGGGGGGAAGGAGGGGGATAATTTGGAACAGAAGGCTTTGCAAGGTCATTGTTGAAAAATTACTCATGCATATGTTTTGAAAATAAAAAGCTTTAAATAGAAAAAAAGAAAAGAAAAGGAAGGGAATAAAGAAGCAAAAGTTAGGGGGTGGGGAATTCTTCAGCACTCAAGGGTTCCATATCAGTGGGATAGAAATATTAAAAAGAATAGGAGTTTGCTAACCATTTGGGATGTATTCAGTCCGAATATCAGTAGCTTAGAGGAACTCCACTGAATCAAAATCAAAAACAAAAACAAAACTAAACAGATGATTAGATGTTTAAACATCTCTTCTTGGTCTTGGTCCTTAAGTTAGTGTTGATATGTCCCGGGGCATCTGAAAATTTGGATTGGCAGTGGGTAGGATTGGCTTCTGAGTTCATATGTGTATAAATAAATATATTTGATTTCTTTATCATAAACCACAGGGTTCAAATCATAACCCTCACACATACTGGTATCCTGTTACTGAACAAGTCATTTAACCTCTTAGCAATTCAGTCAACTCCCTTAAGACTATGGTTAAGGGAATAGGTAGAGGGCAGCTACCTACACAAAATAAGAGGACTATTTATGAAATAACAAGGCTAGTCAAAATATCTATCCCTATTGCTCTCAGCATCATTTTCTTGATCTTTTTTTTATGCCATCTATCTATATAGATTAATATATACACATATGCATGTGTATGTGTATTTGTATACATATACATAATATTTGAAAAGTGATTTATACATATTATTTTATTTGATTCTTTCAATAATCCTATAAGATATGTTCTCTAGAAATGACTATCTTTATATATATTTCATAGCTAAGCACAATGAGATCCAGAGAGATCAAGCAACTTTCCTGTGATTACACAAAAAGAGAGTATCAGAGATAGGCTTTGAATTCATGCATTTCCTGCTTCTGGGGACAGGTAGGTAACTAACTAAATAACCTGCTAGCCCTGAGTAAGGAAAACAAAAATTCAAATCTAGATTCTGCCCTTGCTAGCTATGTGAACCTGGGCAAGACACTTAACCCTATTTGCTTCAGTTTCCTCATTTGTAAAATGAGTTGGAGAAGGGAGTGGCAAAGCGCTCTAGTATTTTTGCTAAGAAAACTCCAAAAAGGGGTCGTGAAGAATCAGACACAGAAACAAATGGCAACAAATTTCCTGACTCTAGTATCCTTCTCCCTATACTAAGGTGTTTCTCTAGTTACATGAGGGAAGATTTCAATTCAAAGGAGGCAAATCTTCCTAACAATACTGAGAGTTAATAATGGAATGAGCTGCTTCCTGTGAAATAAGGACTTTCTTGTGATTGGAGGTATTCAACAGATTTAATGACTACTTATAAGAGATGTCACAGAAAGGACTGGACTCCAAAGAAGAGCTGGATTCTAGATTGGCCCTGTTGTCCTTCTCCCTCCCTACCCTTGTAGAATTCTCAGCTTTTTAGAGTTCCATTTTGTCTTCATATTGCTCATCTTCTCAAGCCTCACCAGCATCCATGAAGCCACCAACTTCATTCTGTTACTAATGAAGATTTAAAGCTTGCGTCTTGGACTCCATTACTTTCACCCTTCATGTTACAGGGCATTTATTAGCTTACTGTGGGTGACAGCCCTAAATTATTACAACAAAACTGGGCTTGTCAGAATGAATGAACAAAACACCCTCTGTGGCTTATTCACTATATTGTATTTTTGCAAAATTTATCCTTTAATTGACAGAAACCAGAAATTTTCAGGGGATTGGGGGATAATGGTAAGAGGATTGTCCTTCCATTATTGAAGATTTCTAAGGTTCTAGACTCAGTGATGGGAAAAGAACTAGATTGATGAGGGACCGGGAAACCTAGGTTTGAATTCTGCCCTGGACACTTATTATGACTTTAAATATTTAAAGGGTTATCATGAAAGATGACTAGATTTGTTCTATTGAGCTGCAGTGGACAGAACCAAGAGCAGTGAGTGGGAAGACATTCCCAAAGGGACCAATTTACATCTAATCTCAGGAAAATTTTCCTAACAGAACCAACCAAAAATGGAATGGGATGCCTTGAAAGGTAATGGGTCCCCCTTCCTGAGAGTCTTCAGAGAGTGGATAAACATTTGTTGGATATTTTAAAATATTTAACCTTTCAGATTTCAGTTTGCTTATCTGTAAAGTAAAAAGGTTTGACTGGATGACCTTGAGGGTCCTTTTCCAGTTCTTATCTTCTATGATGTCCCATTCTCTTTGCTCTCCTTTGATTCTCTGCCTTCTAAAGATACCCTTTCACACCGCAGTTTGGGCTGATAGCCAAGGACTGCTCCCATGCCTCATCCCCATCCTCTAAGCTGCCTTTCAGAACTCTTGATCCAGAGGGCTGAATCAGGAGCAGAGTTGGGATGTAGGCCTTGAGAAAACAGCTTTCGCCAAAGCCTGCTGCCAGGAGAGGAGTCCAATTTGGCCATGGGCCAAAGAACTGGTTGCTGAAGCCAAGGGAGGCCTAGTTCCTCTTCAGGCTTTGCTTCTTTTCCCTCTTCTATTCTTTTTTTCCCCAGCTCTTTTGCCTCAGGTGGTAATAATGACACTTTGCAATTCTTTGGCTCTTCCCATCACAGCCTTTCAGATCACTTTACACATGTTAATTAAGCCTTGAAATACTCCTGGAAAAGAGGCAAAGTGCACATGTTTGTTTTGTTTTTCTCTACCATGTTTCATTACAGTATAGCTACTTCTGAGGCGAGACCACCCTAGGCTTAATTCAGTATTCAGCTAGGTCCACAGTGCCCAGTAATCAAGCCCCTGATTTTGGTCCAAAAGTACCATATTCATTTTGTAGAGAAAATCTCTATTTTGTGTGGGGGAAAAAAAAAGTGTGACCATTAAGAAGAATCAGGATAATGAAGTGGATAGAGCTCTGGTAAAGGAGTCAAAGGTTCTAGGTTCAAATCTCATTTCTAATACTATCAATGTCATGGTGGGCAATCAATCAAGAGACATTTGTCAAATACCTATTTCATCCAGGCATTGTTTTGGCAAGGCAGGTTGGTCTAAATATGACCTCTTAGATCTCTGGACTCTATCAAATATTTTTAGACTTTTCCATGACCCCTTTAGCATTCTGGTGAAGGCTACAGACCCTTTTCTGGAAAATGTTTTAAAATGCATAAATTTAAGTATATACAGTTACAAAAGAAATCAACTTTATGGAATATAGTTATCAAAATATAAATAAATAGTTCACAGGCCCCCAAGTTAAGAACCCCAGAGGAATCTAGATGTGTGATCCCAGAAGTTCTCAAAAAAAAAAAAATTCCCATTGCAGCTGGTGTGAAGATCATTGTCAGACTTGAGTCAAAAAATCCTAAATATGAATCCTGTTAAAAGTACTTACCTCTGAGATCTTGGGACTCATTTTATTTACCTGTAAAAAGAGTCCTTTAGACTTGATGGCTGCTAAAGTCTCTTCCAACTTCTAAAGCTATAGTCCTGTAATCCTGTAACCCAAATGGGGTAACAAAAGAGCACAGATAAGTTACTTGACCAAGGCCAGCTTATTAATAGAAAATAGCAGAGCCTTAACTTCTGGAATCTAGATCTCTTGACTGCTGGCTCAGTGTGCTTAAGTCCCCCAAGCCATAAATGATAACACTACATTATTTCATAATTATATCTTCTATTTATAGTAAAATGTGCTTGTAGTGCCATGGTTTATTTAGACTAATTTTTTGTTGTTGTTGAGGTAATTGGGTTAAGTGACTTGCCCAGGGTCACACACCTAGGAATGTTAAGTGTCTGAGGCCAGATTTGAACTCAAGTCCTCCTGACTTCAGGGCTGGTGCTCTATCCACCGCACCACCTAGCTGCCCCTAGATTAATATTTGAATAAGAAACTAGAGTAAGAGTGGAGATAGAAAGGACTTGGATTAAGTTCAACAAATATGTATTTTGAACCTACTGGGTGCAGGTTACTATGGGGATTCAAAGATGAAATAAAACAGTTGCTGACCTGAAAGAAACCCCTAGCCTTTGTTAGGTCTTGAGCTCTCAAATATGTCTTTGAAGGGATAACTCTGAGTCTCTATTAAGAAATGTAACATGTTACAGAAAAATAATCTGCTGCTAGGTAGCACAGTGGATGTAGAGTGTTGGGCATGAAGTTAAGAAGACTCATCTTCATGAGTTCAAATGTGGCTTGTAGACACTTCCTAGCTGTGTGATGCTGAGCAAGTCACGTAACCCTGTTTGTCTCCATTTCCTCATCTGTAAAATGAGCTGGAGAAGGAAATAATAAACTATTCCAGTATCTTTGCCAAGAAAATCCCAAATGGGGTCAGGAAAAGGTGAGCAGGACTGAAATAACTGAACAACAACAACATAATGATCAATGTGCTATCTTGAAAGGTAGTAATAATTGCTTCAATGAATTCATGTTTTCATTGATATGTGCATTCTCATCCAAACTTTCTTATCTACATCATTTTTATTCATAGCCTCCTGTAAATCTTCCATAGAACATCTTTCCAATGTTTTGAAAGTTTTTATCTAAGTCTTTTAATGTCCCATAGACACCTCTATAGGTACCTACATGTATACCTATATAGGTGTCTAGACAGTACAGTGGACAAGTTTTGGATCCAGACTCAGAAGTTCAAACATAGCCTTGTCTACTTCTTCACTTAACTGACTCTAAGCAAGTCATTTAACCTGGTTGTATTTCAATTTCCTCATTTATAAAATAGAGATATTTTACAACTACTGCAGAATGGGTAAACATGTAAATGTATCTCACATTAAGTATATGATCAATATGACAAATCTTAGGTTTTTGCCTAAGAAGGGTGAACATTTCTATACTGGAAAATAATTAAACAGGTCAAAGTTAATGTTTCAATCAGAGGAAATGCAGGTCTGTGAATAGCCCTTGTACTTCCAGCCAAGGCAAGAGAGGAAGACTTGGTCTTTTTAAAAATCAAAACAAAATGAATTCTTGACCAGCCAGAGCCTTCTTTGAAAGGCACCTGAGCTGGTTATCTCCTAATATTTTTATGGTATGACCTCAACTATTCAGGTCACAAATCCATTTTGAGCTTATTGTGGCATATGGTATAAAGTATTGATCTAACCCTGGTTTCTGCCAGACTGCTTTCCAGTTTTCCCAGCAGTTATTGTCAAATAGGGAGTTCTTCCAGTAATTTATTTTTTCAGCTTTATCAACACTGTATTACTGAGGTCAATTGTTTCTGATTCTCCTCTACCTAGTCTGTTCCACTAATCTACTTTCTATTTTTTTAAGTTGGTATCAAATAGTTTTGATGATTATTACTTTATGGTATAATTTGAGATTTAGAAATGTTATTACTTACATTTCTACTTTTTTCATTATTTTTCTTGAAAAACTAGGCCTCTTATTACTCCAAATGAAATTTGTTATTATTTTGTCTAGTTCTATAAAGTATATCTTGATGATGTGATTGTTGTAGCAATAAGCCTATAAACTAATTTAAGTAGTATCATTTTTTTTTATTATATTGGCCTGTCCTAGCCATGATCACTGAATGTCTCTCCAGTTATTTAAGTAATTCTTTATTTCTCTGAGGAGCATTTTGTAATTGTATCTATATCAATCTGGAATATCCTAAGGGTACATATTTCAGACTATCATTGATCTGTGTCCAAGGGAGGGACAGGCCATACTGTGTTTAGAGTATCTAAGGGAAAGTGCCATGGTATAGGGTGGCAAATCACATATTCACAAATGACTATAGCATTAAAACAAAAGGAGCCATAAACTTCTTAAGAAAAGGAAACACAATCAACAATTTCAATGGCCTTGACTTTAGGTAATCATGAAAATAAATATAGGCCTAAATGAAATTAGAGGAGAACTCATTAAAAAAAGCATGGTGACATACAAAAACATAACATCAATATAGTAGAGCTATCTCTCTTTTCAAATTCATTTTCCACTCAGCTTTTATGAAACACTAATAGAATGGAGGCATGTGAAAAATCACTTCTGCTGCCCTCTTGAGTATAAGTATCTTTTTGGTATAATTAGGCTGAAATATTTCATGTTCACATGTGTCTAGTCAGTACATAAACTTTAGCTCCTTCAGGATAAAATAATAATAATAACAACAATATAATAGCTAGAATTTATATAGGGCCTACTAGGTGCCAGCCACTCTACTAAGCAATGTACAAAAATTATCCCATTTGACTTTTTACAATATCCCTGTAAGGTAAGTGCTATTATTTCCTCCATTTCACAGTTCAGGAAACTGAGGCAAGCAGGGACTTATCCAAGGTCACACAAATTATAATGTCTAAAGTGGAATTTGAATTCAAGTCTTCCTGACTCCAGGTCCAACATTATCTACTTTGCCACATAGCTGCCCATCAGGTAATGCTAACAACTAGCCCTGAGAGAACAAGAAATCACAGGTATTCAGATAGGAACCAGAGAACAGTTGGGTTCAAAATAGGGGTTTTTCATCCAAAGAGACTAGAACAAAGGAAGAAATAAGATCAGAAATATTTGGGACCTCATTTTAAAGATGAAGCAATATCATTCTACAAGGCCCATTACAGACTCTACTGTACACAAGGTGCCAATCTGTACCCTATTAAACTTCAACACTTTTAGGAAATGTAATTCCACTCTCCAAGAAGACTGATATGATATTGAAGCAGAGGGAGAGAAAAGACAAGGAGAAGTCTGCAGAAAGGCCAAAAGAGAAGGAAAGAGAGCCTTCTTGGGTATGGGCAGGAAAAGCAGGCTCACATTGAGCCTCCATAGGGAACACAAAGGCTGTGTCAACATGATGTTAAAACAATGTTTTGAAAAGGAATTAGCTGGTGCAAATGGACTTGGGAGAGTAGTGCCCTTAAAAACAGGACCAGATCTCTCTCTCCAGTAAACATTTTATCAAAGCATATCTTTCAAGCTAGTGCTTTCTATGCAGGCTTTCATGAAGATATGAGAGGATGCCTAAGGAATTATGAGAACCTGATGCAAAAGAGACTGAGGTTACTGCATCTTAGAAGCCCTAGAAGTGATCTGGTCCAGCCTTCTCATTTTATATATGGAGAATATGAGGCTCAGAGAGATTATGGAGGTGAGGAGGAAGAGCATTCCATTTGACATCACAAGGAATTAGATTCAGATCCTCTCTCTGCTTCATGCTACTTATGTAATCACTGGTCAACCACTGAACTTCCATGAATTTTATTTTCCCTATTTATAAAATAAGGGTCTTAGATGAGATGCCCACTAAGGTCCCTATGATCTCAATGAAGTTGATTTGTTCAAGGCTTTTACAATAAATTAGTGGAAGAGTCAGTATGAGTATTGTTATACTGATTTAGATGTCAATGGTCCCTGTTTAGGACACCTAGGTGGTTCAGTGAATAGAGTACTAGGTCTGAGTTAGGAAGGCCTGAGTTCAAATGTGGCTTCAGACTTCCTGAGTGACTTTGTGTAAGTCATTTAACTCTGTTTGTCTCAGTTTCCTCATCTGTAAAATGAGCTGGAGAAAGAAATGATAAACCACTCCAGTATCTTTGCCAAATGGGATCATGAAGAGTTGGACATGACTAAACAATAATAGTAAAAGCTTCCTGTTTGTTTTCGCCCTCATGGTATGGGCCAACAGTATATCAGATCTGGAACAGGTAGGACCCATGAATTAGTTCAGCATTGTGCAGTTGGAAGGAATGCTGGGTTTGGAGTCAGATGATCAGCATATTGACTCTTTTTGTTGCTTGTATGAGTTTGGAGGTTTCAATTTCCTCCCTTGTCAAATGGAGGAATTAGATTAGATCATCTCCGAAGTTCCTTTCAACTCTGTGATTCTATGGCCACAATCAAGATTGAATCATTTTAAATTCTTCCCTCTCTACAAGCACATCTTCAGGAAGTCCTAGGTCTTTGGAAAGCCAAGGATCTGCTGGAGATTTTAGTAGTTAGATTGTGAACAGCTGGGGGCCAGGGACTGTCTTTTTTGTATTCTCAGTTCTTATCATCATTGCACCTGGCACATAGTAGGTGCCTAATAAATATTGAATGATTGATTCTGGTCCAGCCCCTCACTTTATTAAAGAGGTAATCTTGACTTTTGGCCTGCCACCTGACGTTCCCTTGACTTAGAGGGAATTTGATGACTTTGCAAATGTCAAAATAGTGGCCCTGACATCATTGGTCCTTTGTGAAAATAAAGGACAAACAACAACTTAGGCTTGGAAGTGACTTGCCTAAGATGACAAATGAAATAAGTAGCAGAACTAGGACTCCAACCCATTTTCTCTTCATCAAGATCCAGTGTGTAGATACTAGTCACTGGATCAAATAATAAACATTCATTAAGAATTTTCATTCTTAAGAATCTTCATTCTAAGAATTTCATTCAATAAGAATTTATTAAGCATTTATTGTATTCCAGGGCAGCTAGGTGGCACAGGGGATAGAGTGCTGGATTTTGAGTCAGAAAAACTCATTTTCATGAGTTTGAATGTGGCCTCAGACACTAGTGTGATCCTGGACAAGTCACTTTACCCTGGTTGCCTCAGTTTCCTCATCTGTAAAATGAGCTGGAGAAGGAAATGGCAAACCACTCTAGTATCTTTGCCAAGAAAATATTGAATGAGGTCATGAATAATTAGACACAACTGAAAAATGACTCAATAGCATTCAAAATGTGCTAAGTGATGGATATAGGAAGAAGAGCAAAAACAGCCCCTTTTCTCAAAAAGTTTGCAGTCTAATGGGGAAGCCAGTATGCAAACAAACCTGATATATACAGGATAAATTGAAATTGATTTTCCACTTCACTAATTTTATTTTTTAATAAATTGGTGTCTTTTTCATATCTCTTTCGCAGGGCATCGTATCCTTCTTGCACTGATTTCAGTTTATTTTCCCATTTATCCTCCAGCTCTCTTTTGAGGTTCTTTATGCAGTCTTCCAGAAAGGCCTTTTGAAAAGGGGACCAGTGATGGTCCTGGCTGATGTTCTCTGGATTTTTGTCTAAAGGAACCTCTGGCTCTGGGGTCGTTTCTTTGCCTTGATAAAAGCTGTCTATGGTGAGAGCTCTCTTTTGCTTCTTCATCATATTTTTTTTTTTTTTTAGACAGTGTGGATATCTCTTTAAGGTAGGGGAAAAAAAAGCGGCGGCTGCAAAAAGCTTTGCCCTGGGGCACTTCGGCGAGTTGACTTAAGGTGCTGGGCCGGTGGGGGCTAGGATTAAGTCCGAATTACTCCTTAAACAAGGCAAGTCTGCCAGAACACCTGTCCCCAATCAGGGCAGAGTGTCCCGAGTGCCTCAGACAAGCTCCAGGTGTTTGGAATCTGGAGTTTGGAGTTTGGAATTTCTTCCAGGATGAGCCGAGCTGAGTCCCACCCTCACTTCCGGCCTGCACAGTTGTCGTCTATTTATCTCTCTGTCCGAGTCCGACTAACCTGATATGAAGTTATCCAGAGAGCTGTGCCCAAATATTTCTGAGCTCGTTGACTTGAAGATCAGTTCGGAGGCTTATTCTATTGTTGATTTGAGAGAAGATCGGAGGAGAGGCAGAAAGTCACCTTTTCACTCCGCCATCTTGGCTCCGCCCCTGAAATTGATTTTCAAGGGAAGTCACTAAAGTTAAGGGGAATCAATGGGGAAAAGGAAAGAGAGGTGGGATTAGCTGAGACATAAGAAACAGGAGATGGGGCAGGAGGGAGAGAATTCCACATGTGGGGGGCAGCCAGTGAAAATGCCCGACATCTGGAGATAGGGTGTCTTGATTAGCAACAGCAAGAGGATCAGTATTATTGGATTCATGTTGTTTGTCGTTCATTCTCAAAGAGCACCATGACATCAGGGAGACAATGCCATGACATGAAAGTGAATTGGATTTAAGTGAGGGAGGGCTGTGCCAGGTCACCTGCCTCACTTTCCCCTACAGAGCCATCTGGGTCCAGTGGCAAAATATAGATCAAGACGACAAGTATTTAGAGAAGAGGAAAGTGTTTGCCTGAAATGGTGGAAAGAGGCCAGATAATTAAAGGACTTTAAAAGCCAAATAGAAGATTTTATATTTGATTCTGGAGAGAATAGACACTGGAGTTTATTGATTAGGGGATTGATATAGTCACACCGGTGCTTTTAGAAGGTCAGTTTAAGAGGGAGAGGCAATAGGCTATAAAAAAGCCATGATGAGGGTTGGAGAAGAGTGACAAGTACATAAGAGTGTATTATTCTGGAAAAGTCATTTAAACTTTCTGGGTTTCAGCTTTCTTGCATGTAAAACAAGAAAACTGGACTTGAGAATTTCAAAGGTCTTTAACCATTAGATCCTATAAGACACCCCACTTCCCTCCTCAAGCACTGAAGCTTGAACCCATAGTAATTACCTGGGAGGACCTCTAGAGGAGAGAATACTCAGGCTAACTGGATGGAGTTTCCTTTCAGTCCTCAGGAAAGTGTTCAGTTAGGTCCTTGTCATTTATTCTTCGTTTTTGAAAAGAGCTATGACATCAGGGAGGTGATACCTAAGGAGAAATATGAGTCCCAGAATGTCCTCTAATTGGCAGATTGTAGGAGGTTTTTCAACTCCATTCAACAACCTTTTATCAAGCCAAATATTGTTTGCAAACACAGTATTGAATTTTCAAAACTAAAACTGCCAGTACAAAGTGAGGGGGCCAGGCTATTGACTTTAATGATTACTATCAACCATTAAGAATAATAATAACTCATGTTTATTTTTTTTCTTCATTCAGGATTTATTAACAACTTCAAATGGCAACAAAAACCAATTAAGCAGACTTATAACCACTTAGTCTTGATTACAGAATTTTCAGCTTTGGAATGTCCATAGTAACTTGTCGATGCCTTCCTTTGTTGTCCTTTTTAATCCCTCACCCCCATTCATCTCTGAGCCACATAGATGTTTTCCCTTTCACACAGTCACTGAGTACAGAACTCCTGGTTCTGCTTTTCAACAATCCATGACAAGTATTAAGTATCCCCTAGGTGGGAGACATTGTATTACGTATTGAGTTACAAAGATAACTCAAAAGATGGTCTTTACGTCCTAAGACTTCCTTTAAAGTGAGGGATAGAACATGTTGATGATATCTATATTTATATGCATACATATATATAATTATACACATACACAGAGGCATACAGTATGTGTGTATATGTATGTATATAAATGTACATATATATTATATAATATATAAAAATTGGAAGAGAAGACAACACTTTCATGTTGTTTTTCATATAGATCTTTCCACATTTCTTTATATTCTCCATATTAATCATATTAGGAAATTCCATTATGCATTCTTATATACAAACTGACTTTTCATTGATTGGACAAACTGATCATTTATCCAATGGCACCTCAGTGGTGCAGTGGTTAGAGGATTAGAGCTGAAATCAGGAAGATCTAAGTTGAATGCAGCCTCTTACACATAATAGCTATTTTTCTGATTGAAGATATTTAACTTTCCTAAGTCTCAGTTTCCTCATCTGTATGATGGGGATAATAATAACACCTACTTGAAAGGAGTGTTGTGAAATGAAAATATTTGTAAAGCTCTTTGCAATTCTTTTTTTTTTTTTTTCTTTTTTTTGCTGAGGCAATTGAGGTTAAGTGAATTGCCCAGGGTCACACAGCTAGGGAGTGTTAAGTGTCTGAGGCCGGATTTGAACTCAGGTTCTCCTGACTTCAGGGTTGGTGCTCTATCCACTGCGCCACCCAGCTGCCCCACACTTTGCACTTCTTAAAGTGCTATATAAATACAGCTAAGTGATGTGGTGAATAGAAAACTGGACCTGGAGTTAGGAAAAACTGAGTTCAAATCTAGACTTAGACATTTACCAACTGTGTAACCTTGGGAAAATGACAACTTCTATCTCAGTTTTCTCAGTTGTAAAATGGGGATAATTGCATCATCTGCTTTCTAGCATTGTTGTAAAATTCAAATGAAATAATATTTTTAAAGGGCTTAACACACGATGTCTGGCGCGTAGTAAGTACTATATAAATGTTTATTCTCTTCATCGCTTATATAAATGCTAATTTTTATGACGATGATGAATATTCTAATCAGTTTTTGAAATATGTATTTTTATCAACATGTTATTTTAGCTACTGACTATAGCAGGGCTTCTTAAACTTTCTCCACTTGTGAGCTCCTTTCACCTAAGAAGTTTTTTTGTGAATCTGGTATAAAGGCATATAAAATAGGTAAATACATCAAACATTTACTGATAATAAATCATAAAGAAATTTATTTTAAAACAATTTTTGTATACATATATACATTTATTAAAAATAAAGCAAATTTGCATACTGATTTATTTTTACATAAAGAATTAAATCTTGGCAGATTACTAGATATCATTTACTGTTGCTAAATTTTTAGAGACTTTCACATTCAGTTATGCTAATCCATATAGAGTCATGATCCCTAGTTTAAGAAGTTTTGGCCTCTAGGTACATGTATTCTAATATATAAACACAAATAAATGGAAAGAAATATGACTATAACTCATATTTATTAAAGATATTTAGATTTACAACTATGTAGATGTATTAATGGAGGACAGCAGAGAGGTACAGGGATCTATTAAAGGGGCATTGTTATGCTAACTAGTTTAAATTGTTAGAAATTAAAAATAAATATCACATAGAGGGTAGTAGAGAGGCATATGATGGATGCAACATTCAAGTAATTTTGAAGAGAAGGAATGAAAAATGTCATCACATAGTCAACTTATTATGTTGTAATGTAAGCACATTACATTGTAAGCCCCTTGAGGGTTTTCAGTTGTTTTTTAGTTGTGTCCAACTTTTCATGACTCTTTTTGGGGTTTTCTTGGCAAAGATACTAGAGTATTTGTCATATTCTTCTCCAGCTCATTTTACAGAAAAGGAAACTGAGGCAAGTGATTTTTTTTCCCAGTATAAAATCTATATAGCTTATAAGTATCTAAGGTCAAATTTGAACTTAAAAAAATGACTTTTCCTGACTTCAGGTCCAGAGCTCTATCCATTGAGTTTCTCCTAAAATAAATGCTTTGCAATTTCCTTCTCTAGGTTTAAAAAAAAAATTCAGGCAGAATTAAGTGACTTGTTCAGGGTAACACAGCTAGCAAGTATTTGAGGTTAGATTTGAACTTTACTCTGGATCCTGCCCTTTATTCACTATAGAGAGTAGGGTCTTTGCCTCTTTTTTGGATTCCTAGTGCATAACACAGAGACTGGCATGTAGTAGGTACTTAATAAACCTTTACTGAAGGATTCATCAGGGAAATGTGTAACAGGAAAGGAAGATTTCCTGGTCACATGGTGGGGTGAGAGACTATAGGTGGACAATTAGAGTGCTCCACTAGACCTTTATGATGTCAAGGAAAAGGTCTTCAGGACATTGGGGAAACTACCTGTAGAAAATTCATGAAAAGTCATAGATTATGAATTGCATAGGATAAGCAGTCATGAATGGGATGCAATCTCTGTCAGAGAAAGAAATATCCAAGTCAACAAGATCACAGACTCATTTCAGTGTTTGAAAGTGTTACAGAAGATTAAGAGCCCATGTCCTGGCTCAGAAGCTGAGTCCTTCATACTTAATATGATTGATACATACCATTGGTCTCAACCTTCCTTTTCCTAACAATAATTCCATTCCCTAAATTGCATTGCACAATACTCTCCTAGGTCATGCTATGGAGATGCAGCAAAAATGTTTCCATCTAACTTTCCTTTAGTATATAGAACCTCTCCTTGGAGGGGAGCTTTGATTCAGCTTATGCAGGCTCATGCATGGTACCCGTAGTGGAATCTCTAGCATATCTCAGAGAACAAGAAACTGAGAGATGAATGGGGCTACTACCTTCAAACTCGTGGAAATGAACAAAGGGGCATTAGATTTCCACCTGAACTTGTCTTTATTTCAGTAAATAGCTTTCAATTTGCAAGTCTGTTATATGTTACTTCTACCACCTCTTAAATTGAATTTAAACACTGATTGGATGGTCTATCAGATTAACTGCTTCAGTAAATTGAAATATCATGCACTTTATTTGGGATTGAGAGAAAAAGAGACTAGTTGAATCAAATCAACAATAATGTGCATGAAACACTGCTAAGCACTGGGGGCTCCAACCTGCTTCCTGCCCCCAACAAAATCCAGCCCTACAATATAGTCTACTCTCAAGAAGTTTAATGGGGGAGACAGTATGAAAGGAGATAATCAACAGAGGGAAGGCCCTGGCATTTAGGGGGATCCATAAAGTCTTCTTGTGGAAGGTGGTATTCTACCTGGAAGCTGAAGGAAAGTCAGGAAGGCCAAGAGGCAGAGATGAGGAGGCAGAACATTGCATGCATGGGGGAAAGTCAGGGGAAATGCCCAGACTTGGGAGACAAAGCATCTTGTTCAAGGAGGAGCAAGAAAACCAATGCCATTGATCACCGAGAATGTGGAGGACAAAGTAAGATCTGTGAAGACTGAAAAGATAGGAATTCAGATAATGAAAGGCTTTAAAAGCCTGACAGAAATTTTATGTTTGATCTTAGAGTTAATAGGGAGCCCCTGATGCTTACCGAGTAGAAGAGTGACATGGTCAAGCAAGACATTGTCTTAGATTTTAGGATGAATTAGAGTGTCTGAACTAAATCCAGTACCAATATGGCACCTCCCAACTCAGCTGAGGAGAGGATCATCAAGCTACCTAAGGAAGGGTGAACTGGCCAAGGGTTGAAAAATAGCAGTATTGGCATTGGGCTATATTTCTTTTTTTTTTTTTATTAAAGCTTTTTATTTGCATATGGGTAGTTCCTCAACATTGATCCTTACAGAGCTTTCCGTTACAAATTTTCCCCTCAGTCCCCTCCCCTCCCCTAGATGGCAGGAAGTCCACTACATGTTAGTTATATTAAAATACTTGACAAGTCGAATATATGAATACATATTTCCATACTTATCTTGCTGTGCAAGAACAATTGTATCTACATGAACAAAACATATCTGAGAAAGGAAACCCAATGCAAGCAAACATCGATCGAGATCATGAAAATGTTATGTTGTGGTCCACATCTCATATCCCTCTCTCTGGGTGTATATGTCTTTCTTCAGTGAATAATTGGAAATGGTTTGAGACATTTCATTGTTAAAGAGAATCATTTCCATCAGAATTGATCATCATATAGTATTGTTGTTGCCGTGTATAATGATCTCCTGGTTCTGCTCGTTTCACTCAGCATCAGATCATGCAAGTCTCTCCAGGCCTCTCTGAAATCGTCCTGCTGGTTGTTTCTTACAGAACAATAATATTCCATGACATTCATATACCTTAATTTGTTCAGCCATTCTTCAATTGATGGGCATCCATTCAGGTTCCAGTTTCTAGCCACTACAAAAAGGGCTGCCACAAACATTCTTACACATGTGGGTCCCTTTCCCTCCTCTAAGATTTCTTTGGGATATAAGCCCAATAGAAACACTGCTGAGTCAAAGGGTATGCACAGTTTAATAGCTTTTTGAGCATAGCTCCAAATTGCTCTCCAGAATGGTTGGATCCATTCACAGTTCCACCAACAATGTATTAGTGTCCCAGCTTTCCCACATCCCCTCCAACATTCATCATTATCTTTTCCTGTCATTTTAGCCAATCTGACAGGTGTGTAGTGGTACCTCAGAATTGTCTTAATTTGCATTTCTCTGATCAATAGTGATTTGGAGCACCTTTTTATATGATTATAAATGGTTTTAATTTCATCATCTGAAAATTGTCCGTTCATATCCCTTGACCATTTATCTATTGAAGAGTGGCTTGAATTCTTATAAATATGAGACAATTCTCTATATATTTTAGAAATGAGGCCTTTATCAGAACCATTAAATGTAAAGATGATTTCCCAATTTGATGCTTCCCTCCTAATCTTGTCTGCATTAGTTTTGTTTGTACAGAAACTTTTTAACTTAATATAATCAAAATTATCTATCTGGTGTTCAATTAAGAGTTCCAGATCTTCTTTGGACACAAATTTATTCCATCTCCACAGGTCTGAGATGTAAACTATCCTATGTTCCTCTAATTTGCTTATAATATCACTCTTTATATCTAGATCATGAACCCATTTAGATCTTATCTTGGTATGTAGTGTTAGGTGTGGGTCATGCCCTAATTTCTTCCACACTAGTTTCCAATTTTCCATTGGGCTATATTTCTAACCAAACTGAGAAAAAGCGGGGGCTAGCTAGGTGGGGTTATAGATAGAGTACTGGGTTTAGAAATCAGGGAGACTCATCTTCCTAAATTTAAATTTTACCTCAGACATTAGCTGTATGACCTGGGGCAAGTCACTTAATCTTGTTTGCCTCAGCTTCCTCATCTTTAAAATGAACTAGAGAAGGAAATGGCAAACCACTTCAGTATCTTTGCTAAGAAAACCCCAAATGAGTTCAAGAAGAATCAGACACAACAGGAAAATGAGGGAAAATCCTTAAGGAGCTCAATCAAGGAGTAAGCCTACTCGCTTCTCAAGGAGTATAATGTGATGACATCTTTCACTCTTTTTCTTTAGGAGTGTGGGGTGCCTCACATGTGCACAGTGTTTGGCACATAGCAGATGCTTAATAAATGGAATGGGAAGAAACCTAGACTTGTAGCCACGATTAGTTTATAGATGAGACTTTACCATCATCAAATTAAATTTGAAGGGGTCAGAAAGAATAAAGATTTATAACGGAAAAAATCATCACTTTAGTTAATCAAAAATTTGCATTAAACTAAAGAAACAGTTCAGTGGACAAACCACTTGGTTCACTGAAAAAGAAATTAGCAAAAAACATTTCCTTACAGAATTTATCTGAACTGCACAAGTGTGCAGTAGATGCATGCTCCTTGAGAAGCCCTTACATTCAGAACTGATGGTTAATTCCTTCATTATATGGTGGAGGAAAAAAATCTTTTAATGTGAAACCTTGTTTAGTGAGCCATTAAACTGTTCAGTAAAACACTGCAGACCACTGGGCTCCTTGATAAACACACATATACAAATAGGTACACACACATATAGAGCTACATTTTTTATTAGCCAACTAATAAGTCTTATCCTGCTGCTAAAGCAAAGTGGTACAAAGAGAAGAGTAACCTGTAAGATTCAGGTATGACATTATCCATGCATTTTATGTAGTCCCAACAAGTCATATGGAGAAAAGGAAAGGTCAAAACAGATGTCTGAGGCTGCATCTCCTATTCTCCACAACATCTCTAAAGGAGTCTTTTCAGACAGTCAGCAAGCCCAGGAAAAATACTACAGGAATGGATAAGAGATATTTGTAATTACAACTGTCATCTTATAGAAACTTTTAAAAATTAATTAAAAATTGATATCTTTTCTCTTTATATCACATTCATTTCCAGATATATCCTGCCCCTCTTATTTACACATCTTCTCAGAGAATCTTCCCTTTTAACAGGAGTTAATGAAATAAGAGAAAAACAGGCAGGTCAGCAAATTAAACCAACTCATTGACCATCCTGATGACTCATGCAACATTTAACACCCATATAACCTCCCACATGTACAATAAAAGATAGGTATGTACATTTGCTTAACTCTTCTCTGGGTCCAGGTTTACAGCTTTTGTTTTAAAATTTCTAAGGCTGAGGTTTTTCTTCTTATTTTTATTGATACTTTTTGTCTTTATATCATTCTCTTTCCCCAATGTATCCCAATATATTTCCCAATATAGTATCAAATGAGGTAATATAGATAAAACACTTTTCAGATCTCAAAGTGCTATTCAGGCAAGGGAAGAGAATAAACATTTATTAAGTATCTACTGTGTATACTGTGCTAAAGCACTTTACAAATATTATTTCATTTTTTTCTCAAAAATTCTGGGAGGTAAGTGCTATTATACTCATTTGAAGTTGAGGGATGTAGAGGTTAAGTGACTTGACCAATGTCACAGCTAGCAAATATCCAAGGGAATATATTAAAAAAAAAAAAAAGCAAAACAGTTCACTCCATATATTTAACAACTGTTTGACAGTTGTCAAAGCTATTTTGTGAGCTATTCCTTATGCAAAAGAACATTCTAAAGTTGTAATTCTTGCCTCATAAAAGCTATATTCATAAAAGCATATACATATGCTTTATGATACTGGGGATTTTCCATGGAAGATGATGTTCAGATTACATAAAGATAGAATTTATCATTTCTACTTCTTTTAAACATTTAAAAATTATTTATTTTGAATATTTTGCTCTTTTTAAATTTTAAGTTCCACCTTCTCTCCTTCACTTTCTCCTCTCCTCTACCCACTGAGAAGACAAGCATTATGATACCATGAAAAATCATGTAAAATATAATTTCCATATTAGTCATTTTTTTAAAAAGCAAAAAAAGGAAGAAAATTATATTCCAATTTGAACTCAGAGCTTATCAGTTTTCTCTGTGGAGGTAGATAATATTTTTTCATCATGAGTCTTTTGGAATTGTCTTGGATCATTGTATTGAACAGAATAGCCAAGTTTTTCAGAACTGATCTTCATTACAAAATTGTTGCTACTTGTATACAGTGATCTCTTGGTTCTTCTCACTCCATCTTGCATCAACTCCTATAAGTGTTGCCAAGATTTTCTGAAACCACTATCTTCATCATTTCCCACAGCACAATAATAAACATCACAATGATATATCACAACTTGTTCAACCATTTCCCAGTTTGTGAGCAACCTCTCAATGTCCAATTCTTTGACACCACAAGAACATCTAATATAAATATTTTTGTGCATATAGGTCCTTTTCCTTTGATCTCTTTGGAAAACAGACTCAGTAGTGGATTTTTTGGGTCAAAGAGTATGCACAATTTTATTGTCCTTTGGGCTTAGTTCCAAATTATTCCTCAGAATGTTTGGACCAGCTCACAGGTTCATCAACAACTCATTAATGTATTTCTTTTTACCCCATTCCCTCTCGCATGTATCATTTCTGATGTGGTACTTCAAGAGTTGTCTTAATTTGTATTTCTCTAATCAATAGTGATTTATTTTTTTAAATAACAATAGATTGCTTTGATTTCTTCTGAAAATTGCCTGTATGTATCCTTTGACCATTCACCAGCTGGGTAATGACTCTTATTTTTATAAATTTGACTCAATTCTCTATATATTTGAAAAATGAGACCTTTATCAGAGAAACTCACAGTAAGAATTTTTAATATTGATTTTTTGGATACAATTGTCTATGGCAATTTTTAACAAAAATGTAGTTTCCTTGGTTATCCCTTTTAATTAGGTATATTTTTTGTTTTTGATTTTGTCTGAGATAATGATTGCTACCTCTGCCTTTTTTTAAAGTTCTGCTGAAGCCTACTAGATTATACTCCAGCCTTTTATTTTAACTTTGTGTATATGTCTTTCCATTTCAAATGTGTTTCTTGTAAACAACATATTGTTGGACTCTGGCTTTCAATCCATTCTGCTATCTGCTCTGTTTTTTGAGTAAGTTCATTCCATTCACATTCACAATTATGATTGCTATGCTTTACACTCCATCCCATTTTCTTCTATTTCTTCTTCGCTCTCTTTTTATCCTGTCCCTTCTCAAAAGTTTGTTTTGCTTTTTTAACCACTGCTTCCCTTGTCATTCCCTCCCCCTTTCTCTTATTCCCCTTCTGTCCTTATTCCCTCCCCCCTTCTATCCTATTATGTATTATTAAGTATCCTTTCAGTTACATTTCTATACACAACTGTGTGTGAACTATATGTATGTGTTTGTGTGTGTGTGTATTTTCTCTTTGAACTCGTTCTGATGAGAGATTCAAGTATTTTCCACTACTTCCCCCCTTTGCCCCTCCATTGTAAAATATTTTCCTTTCTTGTTTTTTTTATGTGAGAAAATTTTTTCCCTTCTACGTCATCTTTACTCTTTTTCCTGGTATATACCTCTTTCTCATCCCTTCATTTTTTTTGGGAAAGCATTCCAACATAATTAGAGTTTATATCTATGCCCTCTGTTTATGTAAACTCCTTTTAACTTCCTTAATAATGGTAAAGTTCTTAGGAGTTCTATGTATCATTATTCCATATAGGAATGCAAATAATTTAACTTTATTGAAACCTTTATGATCATGCATTCATGTTTACCTTTTTATGCTTCTTTTGTGTCTTGTGTTTGAATATGAAATTTTCTATTATGTTCGTTTCATCAGAAATGTTTGAAAGTCCTCTATTTCTTCCATATTTCCCCCCTAAAGGATTATATTTAGTTTTGTTGGATAGGTTATTCTTGGTTATGATCCTACCTCCTTCACTTCCCAGAATAGGATATTCCAAACTCTCTGTTTCTTTAACATGAAAGCACTAAATCTTGGGTAATTCTGACTGTGGCTCCATAATATTTGAATTGCTTCTTTCTGTCTCCTTGAAGTATTTTGTCTTTTACCTAAGAGCTTTGGAATTTAGTTATAATATTATTGGAAGTTTTCATTTGGGGATCTTTTTTAGGAGGTGATCAGTAAGATGTAATTTTCTTCAATATTTTTGTGCCTCTTTTACTAAGCTCTTAGGTGTTTCCTTTTCATAATTGTCTTGCATCACTTATTTCTTTCCCCAAATTATTCTCTACCCCTTTTATGTTTTTCTTTAACTCTTCCAGGGATTCATTTTGGGCTTGTGTCCAATTGGCATTTTTCTTTGAGGCTGTTTTTGGGTAGATGTTTCCACATTGTTGTCTTTTTCTGTGTTTATATGCTGGTTTTTCCTGCCGCTAATAGTAGTTTTTTTTTTTTTTTAGCCACATTCTTTTTATTGTTGATTGCTCATTTTTGAGCCTATTTTTTGACTTTGAACTTTTTGTCAAAATTAGGCTCTGTTCATCTGGGAGTAGGAAGGCACTGTCCCATGTTTCAGGCTTTTTTGTGTTTCTGTTTTCAAATATAGTTTCAAGGGTCTGCAAGTATTTGATGCTTCCAAAATGATTTGATCCTGGTCTGCAATCCAGTCTTTACCAGTATTTCCCCAGGAAAGGCACTTAGTCCCCTCCTCATGGCATGAAATTAGGTTTTCCTGACTCTAGGCCCAGAATTCTATCCACTTTGTTATCTAGGTACTATGTATTATTGTTTTATATATGTGTGTGTGTATATGTGTGTGTGTGTTTGTATTTACTCTTTTCTCTTCCCACTGCTCCCATTACTTATAACAAAGATTTTTTAAAAAACAGTTTAGCAAAACCAATTAATATATTGACTGCATTTTGATCCCCACATGTTGAGTAAAATCTTGGACCCAAAGAAGGGTTAAAGAATGTGTGTCTTTTCCTTCTTTTGCAGAAGTAGGGAGACTATGAGTACAAAGTATTCCATGTGCTATCAGATAGGATTGATATGTTGGTAGGTTTTGTTGAACTGCTTTTTTGCAGAAATCTTTGTTATAAGGGATGGCTAGAGTGAAAAGAGAGATATACTGGGAAATTAAAGTGATAAAGCACCAGGCCTGGAGTCACCTTCCTGAATTCAAATCTCAGACACTTATTAGCTATATGACACTGGGCATGTTACTTAATCCTGTTTGCCTCAGTTTCCTCAACTGTAAAATGAATTGGGGAAGGAAATGGCAAACCACTTCAGTATCTTCCAAGAAAAACCCAACTGAGGTCAAGAATAGCAGGTCACAATTGAAATGACTAATCAACTGCAAAAAGAAAAAAAAATGTATTCATACAAATAAGAAAAAAAAAAAAACCTAAAAGTGCTAGGGAACCTGAGGGGAGTTCTGGAGAGGGGTGGAAGGTCAATGCTGATTAACCTTTCCAAGACCAATGTCTACCTTGCAGGGTTTGCCTGAGGTCCTGCATTGCAAAGCTGACCCAACTTCTGCCAACAGTGATTCCCAATGCAGTTGCTGTGATGTTGACCCAATCTGATGTCAACCCAAACTTGGCAAATGCTCATTACAACAGGCCAGCTGCCACATCTCCCAGAGTCCTTGTGGAATGGCAGCTGTGCCATGGCATTTTCTGTGGGATTTTACACAGTTGGAAGCACTGCTTTGATATTTCTGTTTAAATGGTCTATTCCTATCTTGAGAGAATATAATAGCAGCATGGCAAGGAAAGAATCTTGGGTTCTTGAAGACTTCAATAATAAAGAGTAAATATAGTAAGCCCAGCCAAATTGGAAGTGGGGTTGGTAATGAGCTGGGCATTAACTCTCTAAAGATCAACCTTATTATGTTTGGAGAGGATCATCACCAGGTAGGCCAGAGGATGAGGGATTTTTCAGCCTCAGGAAATCTCAGACTAAAGGAAACATGACCTTCTTCAATGAAGGGAATGCCTACATTGACAAAAGTATATGCTTTTTGAAGTATTGATATATATGTCATTTTAGTATTATCTCATTTATCCAGCCATGTGGAAGAAAAAAATTTCAATCACAGTGAATTTTCTTTATAACTGAAACTCTTTCTTTAGGTACTTTTTTGAGAACCATCTTTATTTATTTATTACTTAATAGCATTTTTATTTTTTCAATTACATGCAAAGATATTTTTCAACATTCATTTTGGTAATATTTTGAGTTTCAATTTTTTTCTCCCTTCCTCCCTTACATCCCCCTCTCTAAGACAGCAAGCAATATGATATAGGTTGTAAATGTAAAATAATTTTAAACATATTTCCATATTACTCATGTTGTGAAAGAAAAAAAAAAACAGAACAAAAGGGAAATACCACAAGACAGAAAAAGCAAACAAACAAAAAAGTGAAAATAGTACCCTTCGATCTGCATTCAGACTCCATAGTCAGACAGCATTTCTCATCCAAATTCTTTTGGAATTATCTTGGATCACTGTATTGCTGAGAAGAGCTAAGTTTATCATAGTCGATCATCTAACAATCTTTCTGTCACTATGTACTTGTTCTAGTTCTGCATAGTCTTTTCTGAAACCAGCTTGCTCATCATTTCTTATAGAACAATAATATTGTGTTACACTCATATATCATAACATTGTCCCAATTGATGGGCATCAATAGTCATTTCTTTATCATCACAAAAAGAACTGCTACATACATGTTTGCACATGTGGGTCTTTCCCCTTCTTTTATAATTTGTTTGGTATAAGCACTTGTGACCCTGCCAGAACAAAGAGTATGCACAGTTTTTAGCCCTTTGAGCATAGTTCCAAATTGCTCTTTATAATGGCTGGATCAGTTCACAATTGGTGACCCAGTTTTCCCACATCCCCTCCAACATTCATCATTATCTTTTCCTATCATCTTAGTCAATTTGGTATATAGGATGTAGTATCTCAGAATTGTTTTAATTTGCATTTTTCTAATCAATAATGATTTACGGAATTTTTCCATATGACTCTAAAATGGTTTAATTTCTTCATCTGAAAATTGTCTGTTCATATCTTTTGACCATTTATCAATTGGGGAATGACTTATATTCTTATAAATTTGATGCATTTCTTTATATATTTTAGAAATGAGGACTTTATCAGAAACATTGGTTGTAAAAATTGTTTTCCAATTTTCTGCTTTCCTTCTAATCTTGGCTGCATTGTTTTTGTGGAATCATGTTTAAATATAAACTTTTATGTTTTAAAAAATTCTGGACTCCAATCTTAACTATTTTTTGAATCAAGTCAACAAGTATTAAATATTTCTAATTTAATAAATATTTATGGAATTAAAAAAATTATGTTTATGTCTATCTATCCATCTAACAATGCAAATACTTCTCTCTCACACACTATCTTTACCCCAATTGAGAATGAAAAAAAAATGAAAATCCATTATAAATATGTTTAGTCAAGCAAAACAAATTTCCCTTCTGACCATGTCTAAAATATATATGCCTCACTCTGTAGTCTGAGTTCATCCTATCTCTAACAGGTTTTAGATAGCATGCTTCTTCACTATTTTTCTGTAATCATGGTTGATCATTACACTGATCAGAGTTATTTCCAATTATTTCCAAATCATTTGTTATTACTATATTGTTATCATTGTGTAAATTGTTCTCTTGGTTCTGTTCATTTCATTTTGTGTTAGTTCATGTAAATCTTCCTAAGTTTCTTTGCAACCATCTTCTTCATAATTTCTTACAAATAGTTTCCCATCATATTTATATACCAAAGCATTCCCAACTATTCTTCAATTCATGGGCACCTCCTCAGATTCTCATTTTTTGCTATGTCAAAAAGAACTATAAATATTTTTGTTCATTCTCAGAGTTTTCAACAAGCTAGTCTTATAATTGCACTGAAATAGGGAACTCCTAGGAAAGAAACTTCCTCTTGCAATGTAGATCTATACCTTCTAAGCAAAGAGAGTTTCCTAGACATTGAGGGATTAAATGATTTGCTCAGTCACATTTATGTCAGAAGCTGCATTCGAATCTAGGTCTTCCTGGTTTTAATACCAGTTCTCTATCAACTTGGGGCAGTGAAGGAATTAGGGGAATTGAAAGAATGAATTAAGTGAATCTCATTGACTCCCTCTTGGATTCAATTCTGGAGCTAGCTCAGTTTTCTTTCTATTCAGTTTCTAGTCAGTCTATTAAGATTCTATTAAGATCTGTTGTATCTGGTACAGTTTCTGTACTGTAAGAATTTTTTTCATTTGTGAGAATTGTATTGTTTGAACCTAGATCTTCATGTCTAGGAAACTGGATCATCTTCATTTGCTGTTTAGAGACCATTAATTAAGGACCTAAGTTAAGCTGACCAGAAATTCAGTCAGGCCCAAAGATTAATGCAAGGAGTTTTCCTACAATTGTACATCTCAACCAACCTATATGTCTTATGTAGGAAACTAGCTCTGTACTGATCAGTTCTTATTTATATCATCCTTTAATGGTTCAGAGATATTTGGGGTGAATGCGATACCTCCTTTTCTGATTTCACGATAAATGTGATCCCTTAGTATGTCTTCTTTTTTTAGTGATTGATTGATTGATGAAAGGACATGATTTTAGCAATATCTATTTTAGGTTTTTTTTTCTTGGTCTGTTTCCTTTATGGTTCTCAATGTGATGAGATAGATGACTTTTGAATAAGAGAGACGTTAGTAAAAGAAGACATTATTTCTTTTCTATTTGAATTGGCAGAGTAGAGAAAAAATGAGATAAACATTTTCAATTATGGTCAAAGTTTTGGCTTGTTTGACTAAACTTGGTATTTTGTTTTTGTTTTGTTTCACTTTGTTTTTAATAAGGAGGACAGTTGGTGGGTAGCAACAGTGATATAAAAAAAGAAATGAAAAAAATATATAGTCAATGAAACATTAAAATATACACAGAAGAGAACAGAAGGAAGTTTAGAACTTAGGCATGCAAAGCAAAATTGTTGCTACCCTGTTTAACTTTAATACACACTATTTTTAAAGAAACTGTATACAAGGGGAATTCACAGTTTCACATACAAATTTCTGTTTTTCTTTGTATATCAAACTGTTCATGTGTGTCTTGTTAATAATAAAGAAGAAATTGTTTGTAATTTATAGACTAAAATAAACTAAATTACCTTGACATCTAGGTCTGGGGAGCTAAAGCTAACAGTTTACATATTAGCTTTTCAATTTAATAATGAAAACAATTGTAGTCCCATTGAAGTAGATAGAAAGCTAGTCTCAGAGGCAGGAAGGCAAGGATTTTAGTCTAGTTTTTGATATCTACCAATCTATGTGATCTTGTGTAAGTCCAACTTGTCAGCGCCACTCTTAATAAGTTAAACACTCCAAATCTTGATATTAAAAAATACTTATATTTTTCTTATTAGTAATTTGGAGCATTTTTTCATCTAGTTATTGTTATATTGCATTTCTTTTTAAATTTTTTTTCCCCAATTACAGATTAAAAAACACATTGTTTACATTCATTTAAAAAATTTTTGAGTTCTGATTTTTTTCTTCCCTCCCTCCATTCCTTCCCTTCTCCCTGAGACAGTAAGCAATTTGATATAGGTTATACATGTGCAATCATATAAAACATATTTTCATATTAATCATTTTGCAAAAGAAAATAGACAAAAACACAAAAAATTAAAGAAAATGAAAAATAGTATGCTTTTGTCTATATTCAGAATTCATTAATTTTTTCCCTGGAGGTAGATTAAATTTTTCATCATGATTCCTTTGGAATTGTCTTGGATTACTGTATTGCTAAGAATAGCTAAGTCATTTATAATTGATGATGACTTTTACTGTGTAGACTGTTCTCCTGGTTCTGCATGCTTCACATTGTATTAGTTCATGCAATTGTTCATTATACATGGTGTCCTATCATAGGAAGGTTATAGCTTCCCAGTTATCCCCCAATTTATGAGCACTTTCTTAGATTCTTATTTTTTGTTATGTCACAAAGAGTCATAAATATTTTTGTTCATTCTCAAAATTTTCAACAAGCTAGAATTATAATTGTCTTATAATATAGTTCATGCAAATCTTTCCAAGTTTTTCTTGTTTATTATTTTTATAGCACAATAATATTTTATCATATTCATCTATCACAGCTTGTTCAGCCATTCCCCAGTTGATAGTTATCTCTTCAATTTCCAATTCTTTGACACCATAAAAAGGAATTGCTATAAATATTTTTGTAAAAATAGATCCCCTCCCTTTTTTAATGTCCTTGGGATAAAAGATCTAGTAGTGGTATTGCTGGATCAAAAGGTATATAAATTTTTGTAGCCCTTTGAGAATAATTCCAAATTGTTCTCCAAAATGGTTGGATCAGTTCATAATTTCAGAATTGTGTCCAATTTGTATTGGTGTCCTGTTTTCCCACATCCTCTCCAACATTTATCATTTTCCTTTCTGTTATTTTAGCCAATCTGATAGATGTGAGTTATTTTAATTTATATTTATCTACTCAATAATGATTTAGAGTATTTTTAAATGACTCTGGATAGCTTTTATTTCTTTGTTTGAAAATTGCCTATTCAGATCCTCTAATCTTTTATTTATTGATCAGTTGGGAAATGGCTCTTGTTTTTATAAATTTGACTCACTTCTCTATGTATTTGAGACTTTTGCTGTGAATTACTTCTCTTCCCCCCTCCCCCAGCTTTCTGCTTTCCTTTTATTCTTGGTTGCATTGGTTTGGTCTGTGCAACAGTTTTACATTTAACATAATAAAAATTATACATTTCATATCTCATAATGCTTTCTATACTTTTTTGGTCGATAACATTTTTTTTCTTTTAAAAACTGTTGTTCAAATTCTTTGTAAATTTATCTATTAGGGAATGGCTCTTGTTCTTAAATATTAAAATCAATTTCCTATATGTTTTAGATATTAAACTTTTATCGGATAAAATTGTTATGTAGATTTTCCCTAGATAACTTTCTCACCTAATTTTAATAGCATGGAGTTTTTTTGTGTGTGTGCAAAAGATTTCAATTTTATGTAATCAAAATTATCTATTTTATCTTTTATGGTAATTCATATCCCTTGTGTAGTTAAAAATTCCCTCTTTATTCATAAGTATTAAAGATGTCTCATTTCTCCTTCAATTTGTTTGTGATAATGGCTTTTCCCTAATGTTTGGCTGCTGTGAGTGTAGTCAGGATTATATTAGTGCTATCCTGAAGAGAAATGCCTATCTCATAATGGGAAAGGTGGGGAACTTGGAAAAAATGAAAAGAAGGCAGAGTGGACCAGAAAAGTCTTACACTATAATAAGAGTAGTTGTACATGTTGGAGATAAAATCTATAGCTGGCTATTGCAGGGTGGGTAGGATACAGGAGTAAACTCCAGCTGGCTCTTTCTAGCCCAATATTAAATTTTTGGAGCATTTATACCTTAGAAACTGGCAAACAGTACAAATCAGGGTTTGATTTATTATTTTGCTGATTGTCAAGGCTTAAGAAAGTGATGGAAAATGTTAATGATACAGATTAAACTTAAAAGTGTGAGGAACATGCATTTCTCCCCTGAGAGCTGGTTATTAAACATTTACCAGCATAATCAGGATGAGATGTAATGCATGTGTTCACATTTCAATTGATTATATAATCCATAGGGTCTTGTAATTTTCCTGAGATTATGACATTGCTCTTTGGAGCTATGCTCAAAAAGTTATCAAACTATGCATACCCTTTGACCCAGCAGTGTTTCTGTTGGGCTTATATCCCAAAGAAATCATAAGAGAAGGAAAGGGCCCCACATGTGCAAGAATGTTTGTGGCAGCTCTTTTTGTAGTGGCTAGAAACTGGAAACTGAATGGATGCCCATCAATTGGAGAGTAGCTGAATAAATTATGGTATATGAATGTCATGGAATATTATTGCTCTGTAAGAAACGACCAGCAGGACGATTTCAGAGAGGCCTGGAGAGACTTGCATGAACTGATGCTCAGTGAAGTGAGCAGAACCAGGAGATCATTATTCACGGCAACAACAATAACTATATGAGGATCAGTTCTAATGGACATGACTCTCTTCAACAATGAAATGCTTCAAACCAGTTCCAATTGTTCGGTGAAGAGAGCCATATACACCCAGAAAGAGGGATGTGAAATGTGGACCACAACATAACATTTTCATGTTCTCTACTGATGTTTGCTTGCATTGTATTTCCTTTATTGGATTATTCTTTCTTGTAGATACAATTTCTCCTGCACAAAAAATGATGTGTGGCAATAACTATACATATATTCGATTTCTTAAGTATTCTAACATAATTATCATGTAGTGGATATCCTGCCATCTAGGGGAGGGGTGGGGAGTAGGGGGGAAAAATTTGTAACAGAAAGCTTTGTAAGGGTTAATGTTTAGGAATTACCCATACATGTTTTGCAAATAAAAAGTATTAATAAAAAAAAGAGAGAGATTATGTCATTGCTCTCACTTTGGAGACCCCTGCTTTATAGGAAAGTTTGAGATATGGTTGTGCTAAGCCCTTTTCATTCCTACTTTGTTTTTCTACTTTTATTCTTGAACTTGTGGTCAATCAAGAAACAAAGAAAAATGAATAATTGAAAAGATATTTATTATTCAATTGGGCATATGATAATATTATCAAAATTAATTTACAGATTTAGTGATATGCCAATTAAACTCATAAGAAAATTTATTTGGTGGAGAAAACAATTTAGAAAATCAAGGGAAATAATAAAAAAACTAGAATTTGATGTGGTCTATGATGATGGCCTGGCATCAAAAGTGGGGGTTCATTTGTGTGAAGAGTTCACAATGGTCTTTCTCTTTGACAAAAGGTAGATTTATTTAGGGGAACTGATTATAGACAAAATGAAGGGATACTATAGACACCGGGAATGGTAAATATGAAATAGAGTGGGAGAGCATATGAAAGACAAATTCCTCAGTGAAACTCACAATCACCCAGTAGAAAGGGAGAACCCCATGAGGTTGAGGCATGTCATTAGCTGGCAGGCTACATCCTGAAAGAAACTTAGTGCCCTAAAGGAGTTAGCTATGAGGAGGAGAAGTGGGGTGGGGAAGCATGGTGGAGTTAGGGGAGTTACCACGTGGCATGGGAAAAGAACAAGGGGAAAGATACAACAAGGCAAAGTGCCATGGTGGACTGACCCAAAGGAGGGCAGTAACTATGGCATAGGCTATAAGTTGTCTTACAGAGAGAATTTAGCCTCAGAGACTTGAGGCAACATGGATTTCTGACTGGGTGGGACCACTGATCTTGATTATTAGAGCTTTCTTCCTGCCCCTGACCCAGAGAACATTTTTTTTTTTTATCAATTCTTCAATTTCTCTCTGCCCACCACACTCATCACTCAGGACTTCATCAGGAATGAAGGAGAAATACACAGATTTTATCACAAAGCAGTAATCATCAAAACTATTTGGTACTAGTTAGAAAATAGAAAAGTAGATGAAACAGACTAGACAAGGAAGAATAGGATGTGATTGACTTCAATAAAATGGAGTCTGATGAACAAAAGCCTGAACATAAATATTGTCTTGGGATAAAATCCTTCCTATTCAATGTGTGTTTTTGATCTATTTGATTCCTTCTGCATCAGCAGCACCTTTGGCAAAATTCTTCTAATATAATGCCCAGATCTTTTGGTTTTTTTTTTAATCCCCAGATTTTTTATGCATTTTTTAGTTATTTTAAATGGGATTTCCTTTTCTATCATTTCCTTTTGGATTTTGCAATTGTTATATGAAAATGTTTATTTTGTCTTATTGCAATTGCTAGCAATTTCTGGTATTATATAGAGTAATAATGGTGACAGTGGACTTCTTTGCTTTACTCTTGATCTTAATGGAAAGACCTCTAATAGTTCTCTGCTGTAGATAATGCTGGCTCTTGGCTTTGGAAAGATACTGTTTGCCATGTTTAAGAAAAGCCCATTTATTCCAATGCTTTTTTTTTTTTTAACAGAAATGGATGTTGCATTTTTTCAAAAGCTTTTTCTTTCTGCAACTTTGACTTTGCCCTGACCTCTGTGTAATTCCTATTCTCTTCTATCTTTTAGTAGTGCAGACACTTTTCACTGGTTTCTGTCCCATCTTAGTCTCTTTGCATGGTTGCCTATTGGGAGCTGGCTTTGTACCTTGTCCCTGAAGAAGATCTGAGAAGAAATTGGCTTCAAGTATCCAGAGAGGATCCAAGGATGGCCTGATTCTTCAGACCCTCTAACTTTTTTGCCTGCTTACAAGGTTTTGTTCCCTGTTATGGTTTAAGTGAGTTGGAATCTGATTTTCACTTCTAGTTACATTTTGACTGGACATGACCCTCTGGGAACACTTGTTAAGTTTGAGGTTGTCATCTTGCCCAGTCTTATACCTCAGGGAGGAGCTCACCAATCTCTTTAATTTTATTGAAATTTTGCTTTATCTATTTCTCTTTTCTGTAGTATTTTTCAGAAAAGCTGGGTTACTTTGGAAAATTACACATCAGCAGCACCTTTGGCAAAATTCTTCTAATCTTTACACATAAGAAAGCTTAGGCTACCAAAAGGAATATTTTGTAATTAAATGAATATGCCTCAAATATAACCAATCAAGTCACCCACAAATGGAACACCTGGAGGAGCACAAATAAGAAAAAATTTTCATGAGAACAGAATAGTCTCTAAACTGGTTCTTAAAACTTATTCATGAATCATCAATGGCTCATTAATGGAAAATAGAGAAAGAAGAGAGCTGCCCATATGTAGAATAGGTATAATTGCCTATAAAAAGTCCTATAGTTTTGTAGCTGAAAAGCAATTTTTAAAAGCAAGCTACAGATAAAATTTCTAGGTTGCAAGGTGAGAGACAAACTAAAATTATCTTAAGTGTTTATATATTTAGTCTCTTGTGTATGTGAACTATCATGACCTTTATTCTGTTTTATTTCTTCTGTTTTTTTCTTTCCCCTTTTCTTCATTTTAGAATAAAAGTTTAAGTAAAATTTCAATTTATTGTTTTATTTATTTTCCTTCCTCCTTTTTATTTCTTTCCTTTTCCCACCTCATGGCTAAATGGCAAAGAACACTTGGGTTGAACAGTTCAAGAAGTTCAAAACCTCTCATTTCATAGATGAGAAAATTGAGACCTACCCCTAGTCAAACAGAATGTCAAAACAGATCTGAAGTTGAAATTTGAATCCCTTGACTCATTGCTTAGTACTTTGTTTTTTACTCTAGCAATTGTAAGGAGTTCTCTTTCCCCCTTCCTTAAAAATACATCTATTTATTAACAATAATAAAAAAAGATTTTTTTTGAAGATTTAAATCCTATGCCGCTTCATTTGGATCCTAGATTAACCAATAAGAATTCATTATGTTCCAAGCACTGTGCTAAACTCTGAAGATACAAATAAAAAACCCAAAGCAGCCTTTGCCCTCAAGGGACATTAATAGTTATCTGATCCAAACCCCTCATTTTACTGGTGATGAAAATATGCCCTAGTGGGGTTAAGTAATTTACCCAAGTTCACAGAGGTAAAATAAAATAAAATAAAATAAACAAAATCTGGTGAAATTAGGGTTTGAATTCAAGTTCTGTATTTCCAAACATAGCGTTCTTAACTGTCTGCATCTTCACAGAACAATAAAATGAGAGAATTTTAGAGTAGGAAGCAAAGTGTACATCTAGGCTGATTCATAGGAATCCTTACTGTTATATACCCGACACGTGGTCATCAGGCCTCTGCTTAAACACTTAGGCCCAGGGGAGCCCACCACTTCTGGAGGTGATGAGGTCCTGGGTTACAAGGTAAAGTTGGCCAAGAAAGCCTGAATCAGTACTGATAAGGTGACTTCCTGAAGATGGATCTCTTCAACAATGAGATGTTTCAAACCAGTTCCAGTTGTTCAGTGATGAAGAAAGCCATCTATACCCAGAGAGAGGCCTGTGGGATCTGAGTCTGGAAAATGTAGCATTTTCACACTTTCTATTGATGCTTGCTTACATGATGTTTTCCTTCTCGGGTTTTTTTTTCCTGTACAGCAAGATAACTGTATAAATATATATATATATATATATATATATATATATATATATATATATATATACATATTTGAACAGTCAACTATTTTAACATAATTAACATGTATTAGACTTCCTGCCATCTAGGGAAGGGGTGAGGGAAGGAAGGAAAACTTTGTAACAGAAAGTTTTGCAAGGGTCAATGTTGAAAAATTACCCATACATATGTTTTGCAAATTAAAAAAAAAATGACTTCCTGAGGCAAGGAAGGGCCTTGATTGGGATCAGCTCAACTTTACATTTCCACCCCCTGTGGGAGTCATGGGTAATCCCTTCTTACTGTATCCAATCAGAAAGCCAAATTTTGATGTCACACCTCTGAGATGAAATTTCCCCTATAAATCTGTTCATGGCCATCTTTGCTGAATCCCTTTTGGTTTATGGGGCCCTGGTCATGGGGTCTTTCGTCTTCCTCCCTCATGCCTCATGGTGTCTTTCTTCTTGCTATAGCTCCCTAACTCTTTTAGGGTACTAAGCCCCTCTATGGATTTAGTCTTCCAGTTAAGAGCACACTCCCAGGGGCGGAGCCAAGATGGCGAACTGCAGACAGCTTTCTCTGTGAACTCCTGAGACCTTCCCTCAGACCCAGACAAAGTGAGCCTTCGAACTGGTTTTGGAGTGAGGGCTCCGCCAAACATTTGGAGTACAACACACTTCTATCAAAAATCTACCTTGAAAGAACTCCAGAGAAGGTTAGCCTCAGGGGAAATCGGCCACTAGTCGAGATCAGACTCCAGCCAGGGCGGAAGTCAGGGCTGCGATAGAGGGGCGGATTTGAGGCACCTAGGAAGCCCCTGGGAGATGCCTAGGCCACTTTGCTCTGCTTGCGGGCAGGTGCTTTGGCAGATCTGCCTTTGGTAAAGGGTGGATCGAGAGCAGCTGAAGACGTGGTCCTAGTGCGAATCTAGCCCGACCAGCCTCAGACTGGAAGTCAACTCGGCAAACTGCCCCAGGGCAAATACAAATTGTTGCAGTATTTTTTGCTGGTGACTGATATCCCAACTTTAAATCATGAGCAAGAAGCAGAAGAGAGCTCTCACCATAGAAAGCTTTCACAGAGAAAAAATAGAACAGTCCCCAGATCCTGACATTATGAAAACAATCCCAGATGAGCCACAAAGACAGACTTAAGTTGGTCTCCCTTTCAGAAGGCTTACCTGGAAGATTGCATTAAGAATCTCAAAAGAGAGCTAGAAGAAGAATGGGGAAATAAATTGAGATCAGGGCAACAGAAATATCAAAAACTGGAAAATAGGACTGGTGAATTGGAAAAAGAAAACAGTTCACTGAAAAACAAAATTGGTGAATTGGAAAAAGACAACAATTCACTGAAAAATAAAACTGGCAAAATGGAAAAAGAATGCATTGAATCAAGAAATTCAACTGGCAAGCTACAAAAGGAGCTAAAAAAGATAACTGAAGGAAATAATACTCTAAAAATTAAAATTGAACAAATAGAAGTAAATGACTCAATAAGACTTCAAGAATCAGTCAAACAAAAACAAAAAAAATGAAAAAATAGAAGAAAATATGAAATATCTCCTAGGAAAAACAACTGACTTGGAAAACAGATCCAGGAGAGACAATTTAAGGATTATCGGACTCCCTGAAAGCCACGATGAAAAACAGAACCTGGATGCTATCTTCCAGGAAATCATGAAAGAGAATTGCCCTGATGTTTTAGAATCAGAAGGCAAAATTGGCATTGAAAGAATTCACCGATCACCTCCAGAAAGAGACCCCAAAATTAAAACCCCAAGGAATATCGTGGCCAAATTTCAGGACTATCGCACCAAGGAAAAGATATTGCAAGCAGCTAGAAAGAAACAGTTCAAATACCGAGGAACTGTAATTAGAATTACACAGGACCTGTCAGCTTCCACTTTAAAGGATCGAAGGGCCTGGAATCAGATATTCTGAAAGGCAAAAGAACTTGGATTACAGCCAAGAATAAGTTATCCAGCTAGAATGAGCATCATCTTCCAGGGAAGAAGATGGTCATTCAATGATACAGGAGAATTTCACCTATTTCTAATGAAAAGACCAGATCTGAACAAAAAATTTGACCTCCAAATAGAGAACTCAAGAGAAGCATAAAAAGGTAAAAAGGAAAACTCTTGAGAATTATATTTCTACTATAGGTATCCTTAAAGAACGGCAGCATAATGTGATTTTTCTTTGATAATAATGGAAAAGAAATTAGAGGTGGAAGGGATACCATACTGAAAAAGAAAAAGGGGGGAGAGGGGAAAGGAGGCAAAATAAAGTAAAAATAAAGGAGGTAAAATAAGGCAAAATCTCATAAAGAGACATAGAAGATCTAATATAATTGAGGGAAAGAAGGGAGGGCAATGAGTATTGTGTAAACCTTACTCTCATTAGATTGGACTCTAAGAGAGTATATCAGACACATTTGGCTTCAAAGAAAGACCTGACCCTCCTTGTGGGAAGGTAGGAGGGAGGGGAGAAAAGGAAAGGGATAAACTAATAGAAGGATTAGGGGAAAGGTATAAAGGGGAGGGAGGGACTCTAAAGGGAGGAGGATTATTGGTGGGAGGTGGTCATCAAGAGCAAAGTACTGGGGAGGGGGGAAGGGAGAGAGGGGAAAGGGAAGAGAAAATCATAACTCTGGGTAAATAAGATGGCAGGGAATACAGATATAGTTATTTTAACTGTGAATGTGAATGGGATGAACTCTCCCATAAAACGGAAGCAGGTATCAGACTGGATTAAAAGCCAAAATCCTACAATATATTGTTTACAAGAAACACATCTAAAGCATAGAGATACATACAGAGTGAAAGTAAAGGGCTGGAGCAGAATCTTCTATGCTTCAGGTGAACGAAGAAAGGCAGGGGTAGCAATCTTTATCTCAGATCAAGTAAAAACAAAAATAGATCTAATTAAAAGAGATAAGGAAGGAAACTATATTTTACTAAAGGGTTCCATAGACAATGAAGCAGTATCAATACTTAACATATATGCACCAAGTGGTATAGCATCCAAATTCCTAGAGGAGAAACTAACAGAGATGCAAGGAGAAATAGACAGAAATACTATACTAGTGGGGGATCTCAACCTTGCTCTCTCAGAATTAGATAAATCAAATCAGAAAATAAATAAGAAAGAAGTTAGGGAGATTAACAAAAGGCTAGAAAAGTTAGGTATGATAGATCTCTGGAGGAAATTGAATGGTGATAGAAGGGAGTATACTTTTTTCTCAGGGGTTCATGGAACTTATACAAAAATTGATCATGTGTTAGGGCATAAAAACCTCAAAATCAAATGCAGAAAAGCAGAAATAGTAAATGTATCCTTTTCAGATCATGATGCAATAAAACTCACATGTAATATAAGGCCAGCAAAAAATAGACCACAAATTAATTGGAAATTAAATAATCTAATCCTGAAGAACGAATGGATGAAAGAGCAAATTATAGACACAATCGAAAATTTCATCCAGGAGAATGACAACAATGAGAAAACATACCAAAATTTGTGGGACACGGCTAAAGCGGTTATAAGGGGTAATTTTATATCTCTAGATGCTTACTTGCGTAAAACAGAGAAGGAGAAGATCAATGAACTGGGCTTACAATTAAAAAAGCTAGAAAAAGACCAAATTAAAAACCCTCAATTAAATACCAAATTGGAAATTCTGAAAATTAAAGGGGAGATCAATAAAATTGAAAATAAGAAAACTATTGAATTAATAAATAAAAGTAAGAGTTGGTTTTATGAAAAAAACCAACAAAATAGATAAGCCTTTAGTTAATTTGATTATAAAAAGGAAAGAGGAAAATCAAATTATTAGTCTCAAAAATGATAAGGGAGAACTTTCCTCCAATGAAGAGGAAATTAGAGTCATAATTAGGAGTTACTTTGCCCAACTTTATGCCAATAAATTTGATAATGTAAATGAAATGGAGGAATATCTACAAAAATATAGATTGCCCAGATTAACAGAAGAGGAAATAAATTATTTAAATAGCCCTATTTTGGAAAAAGAAATAGAACAAGCTATTAATCAACTCCCTAAGAAAAAATCTCCAGGGCTAGATGGATTTACATGTGAATTTTACCAAAAATTCAAAGAACAATTAATCCCAATATTATATAAACTATTTCAAAAAATAGGGAAAGAAGGTGTACTACCAAATTTCTTCTATGACACAGATATGGTGCTGATAGCTAAACCAGGTAGGGAGAAAACTGAGAAAGAAAACTATAGAACCATTTCCCTAATGAATATTGATGCAAAAATTTTAAATAAGATTTAGCAACAAGATTACAGAAAGTCATCCCCAGGATAATACATCATGACCAAGTAGGATTTATACCAGGAATGCAGGGCTGGTTCAATATTAGGAAAACTATTAGCATAATCAATTATATTAATAACCAAATTAATAAAAACCATATGATTATCTCAATAGATGCAGAAAAAGCCTTTGATAAAATCCAACACCCATTCCTATTAAAAACACTGGAGAGTATAGGAATAAATGGGCTTTTCCTTAAAATGATTAGTAGTATCTACTTAAAACCTTCAGCAAGCATCATATGTAATGGAGTCAAACTAGAACCATTCCCAATAAGATCAGGAGTGAAACAAGGCTGCC
>JAJPUD010005733.1:124460-136639 GCA_023553655.1 Myrmecobius fasciatus
ACGGAAGCAGGTATCAGACTGGATTAAAAGCCAAAATCCTACAATATATTGTTTACAAGAAACACATCTAAAGCATAGAGATACATACAGAGTGAAAGTAAAGGGCTGGAGCAGAATCTTCTATGCTTCAGGTGAACGAAGAAAGGCAGGGGTAGCAATCTTTATCTCAGATCAAGTAAAAACAAAAATAGATCTAATTAAAAGAGATAAGGAAGGAAACTATATTTTACTAAAGGGTTCCATAGACAATGAAGCAGTATCAATACTTAACATATATGCACCAAGTGGTATAGCATCCAAATTCCTAGAGGAGAAACTAACAGAGATGCAAGGAGAAATAGACAGAAATACTATACTAGTGGGGGATCTCAACCTTGCTCTCTCAGAATTAGATAAATCAAATCAGAAAATAAATAAGAAAGAAGTTAGGGAGATTAACAAAAGGCTAGAAAAGTTAGGTATGATAGATCTCTGGAGGAAATTGAATGGTGATAGAAGGGAGTATACTTTTTTCTCAGGGGTTCATGGAACTTATACAAAAATTGATCATGTGTTAGGGCATAAAAACCTCAAAATCAAATGCAGAAAAGCAGAAATAGTAAATGTATCCTTTTCAGATCATGATGCAATAAAACTCACATGTAATATAAGGCCAGCAAAAAATAGACCACAAATTAATTGGAAATTAAATAATCTAATCCTGAAGAACGAATGGATGAAAGAGCAAATTATAGACACAATCGAAAATTTCATCCAGGAGAATGACAACAATGAGAAAACATACCAAAATTTGTGGGACACGGCTAAAGCGGTTATAAGGGGTAATTTTATATCTCTAGATGCTTACTTGCGTAAAACAGAGAAGGAGAAGATCAATGAACTGGGCTTACAATTAAAAAAGCTAGAAAAAGACCAAATTAAAAACCCTCAATTAAATACCAAATTGGAAATTCTGAAAATTAAAGGGGAGATCAATAAAATTGAAAATAAGAAAACTATTGAATTAATAAATAAAAGTAAGAGTTGGTTTTATGAAAAAAACCAACAAAATAGATAAGCCTTTAGTTAATTTGATTATAAAAAGGAAAGAGGAAAATCAAATTATTAGTCTCAAAAATGATAAGGGAGAACTTTCCTCCAATGAAGAGGAAATTAGAGTCATAATTAGGAGTTACTTTGCCCAACTTTATGCCAATAAATTTGATAATGTAAATGAAATGGAGGAATATCTACAAAAATATAGATTGCCCAGATTAACAGAAGAGGAAATAAATTATTTAAATAGCCCTATTTTGGAAAAAGAAATAGAACAAGCTATTAATCAACTCCCTAAGAAAAAATCTCCAGGGCTAGATGGATTTACATGTGAATTTTACCAAAAATTCAAAGAACAATTAATCCCAATATTATATGAACTATTTCAAAAAATAGGGAAAGAAGGTGTACTACCAAATTTCTTCTATGACACAGATATGGTGCTGATAGCTAAACCAGGTAGGGAGAAAACTGAGAAAGAAAACTATAGAACCATTTCCCTAATGAATATTGATGCAAAAATTTTAAATAAGATTTAGCAACAAGATTACAGAAAGTCATCCCCAGGATAATACATCATGACCAAGTAGGATTTATACCAGGAATGCAGGGCTGGTTCAATATTAGGAAAACTATTAGCATAATCAATTATATTAATAACCAAATTAATAAAAACCATATGATTATCTCAATAGATGCAGAAAAAGCCTTTGATAAAATCCAACACCCATTCCTATTAAAAACACTGGAGAGTATAGGAATAAATGGGCTTTTCCTTAAAATGATTAGTAGTATCTACTTAAAACCTTCAGCAAGCATCATATGTAATGGAGTCAAACTAGAACCATTCCCAATAAGATCAGGAGTGAAACAAGGCTGCCCACTGTCACCATTATTATTTAATATTGTCTTAGAAATGTTAGCTTTGGCAGTAAGAGAAGAAAAAGAGATTAAAGGAATTAGAGTAGGTAATGAGGAAACCAAATTATCACTCTTTGCAGATGACATGATGATATACGTAGAGAACCCTAAAGATTCAACTAAAAAACTACTAGAAACAATTCACAACTTTAGCAAAGTTGCAGGATACAAAATAAATCCACATAAATCATCAGCATTTTTATATATTACCAATAAAGTTCAGCAGCAAGAGATACAAAAAGAAATTCCATTCAAAATAACTGTTGATAGTGTAAAATATTTGGGAATTTATCTCCCAAGGAATAGTCAGGAACTCTATGAACTAAACTACAAAACACTTTCCACACAAATAAAATCAGACCTAGTCAATTGGAAAAACTTAAAATGCTCATGGGTAGGCCGAGTGAATATAATACAAATGACAATATTACCCAAACTAATTTACTTATTTAGTGCCATACCAATCAAACTCCCAAGAAATTATCTTACAGATCTAGAAAAAATGGTAGCAAAGTTCATTTGGAAAAACAAAAGGTCAAGAATTTCAAGGGGATTAATGAAAAAAAAAAAGGCTGATGATGGTGGACTTGCTGTACCAGATCTAAAACTATATTACAAAGCAGCGGTCATCAAAACCATTTGGTACTGGCTAAGAAATAGAGTAGTCGATCAGTGGAATAGGATAGAATCACAAGACAAACTAGGCAATAACTATAGCAATTTAGTCTTTGATAAACCCAAACACCCCAGCTTTTGGGATAAGTATTCACTATTTGACAAAAACTGCTGGGAAAACTGGAAACTAGTGTGGAAGAAATTAGGGCTTGACCCACATATAGCACCACATACCAAGATAAGATCTAAATGGGTTCATGATCTGGATATAAAGAGTGATACTATAAGTAAATTAGAGGAATGTAATATAGTTTACCTCTCAGACCTATGGAGATGGAATAAATTTATGTCCAAAGAAGAACTGGAACTCTTAATTGAAAACTAGATAGATAAATTTTACTATATTAAGTTAAAAAGTTTTTGTACAAACAAAATCAATGCAGTCAAGATTAGGAGGGAAGCAATAAATTGGGAAATCATCTTTACATTTAAGGGTTCTGATAAAGGTCTCATCTCTAAAATATATAGAGAATTGTCTCATATTTATAAAAATTCAAGCCATTCTCCAATCAATAAATGGTCAAAGGATATGAACAGACAATTTTCAGAGCATGAAATTAAAACTATTTATAGTCATATGAAAAGGTGCTCCAAATCACTATTGATCAGAGAAATGCAAATCAAGACAACCCTGAGGTACCACTTCACACCTGTCAGATTGGCTAAAATGACAGGAGAAGTTCATGATGAATGTTGGAGGGGTTGTGGGAGGGCTGGGACACTGATGCATTGTTGGTGGAGCTGTGAACGGATACAGCCATTCTGGAGAACAATTTGGAGCTACGCTCAAAAAGTTATCAAACTGTGCATACCCTTTGACCCAGCAGCATTTCTATTGGGCTTATATCCCAAAGAAATCATAAAGGAAGGAAAGGGCCCCACATGTGCAAGAATATTTGTGGCAGCCCTTTTTGTAGTGGCTAGAAACTGGAAATTGAATAGATGCCCTTCAATTGGAGAATGGCTGAATAAATTATGGTATATGAATATTATGGAATATTTTTGTTCTGTAAGAAATGACCAGCAAGATGATTTCAGAGAGGCCTGGAGAGACTTACATGAACTGATGCTGAGTGAAATGAGCAGAACCAGGAGATCATTATACACGGCAACAACAGTACTATATGACGATCAATTCTGATGGACATGGCTCTCTTCAACAATGAAATGTTTCAAACCACCTCCAATTGTTCACTGAAGAAAGCCATATACACCCAGAGAGAGGGATGTGAAATGTGGACCACAACATAACATTCTCATACTCCTTGATTGATGTTTGCTTACATTGTGTTTCCTTTATCTGATATATTTTTTGTGTAGATAAGATTTTTCTTGCACAACAATGATAAGTTTGGAAATATGTATACATATATTCGATTTGCCAATATATTAACATAATTAACATGTAGTGGATATCCTGCCATCTAGGGGAGGGGTGAGGAGCTGGGGGGAAAAATTTGTAATAGAAATGTATGTAAGGGTCATTGTTGAAGAATTACCCACACATATGTTATGCAAATAAAATTTAAAAAAATGTTTAAAAAAAAAAGAGCACACTCCCACTTCATGGTGTGTTCCCTTTCTCCTGGTTAATTGTGAGTTTCAGTGGGAAACTTGCCTTTTCCATTGCTAATTGCTAAAACCCCTTTCCTTGCTAACTATATACTCTCTCAAATCTATTTCACATTTACCAGGAATTAGTAGTTTTCATTTTGTCTGTAACCTCTTCTCATAAATGAAAATACTTTTTGGCAAGGAGAAAGCCCTTGTGAATTCACATGTGAATTGCTACCATCATTTAGACCCCAACTTCAACATTTAGTACCTACACCAACCTCAACAGAGGCAATCTATTTCATTTACAGACAGCTTTAAGAATTGGGAAATTTTTCCAGGCATCAAGCCTACATACATTGATTTGCTAACATCAGAAAAAGAAATAAAAATTTCCTTCTCTTCCTCTTTCTTGTCTTTTTCCTTTCCTCTTCCTCTCTTCATTCTTCTTCCTCCATCTCCCTCTCCTTCTTTCTGTCCCGTTTCCTTTCCCTTTCCTCCTCTTCTCCTTCTCTCCCCCTTCCCCTTTCTGTCCTCCCATTCTCCTCTTTTCCTTCTCTTCTTCCTCTTCCTTTTCCCCTTCCCCTCCTTCCTCCTCTTCTTCCCTTTTCCTCTCCCAGTTGTCCCATCCTCCTCCTCCTCTCTCTCATCCTCCTCTCCACCACTAACTTGTTCAAATCCTACTCATCTAAGTATGAGTTAAGTGCTGGGTTAAGTACCATATCCTTCATGAAGCCTTCCCAGACTACTTTGCTTCACATTGTTCTCATTCCTCTGACACTATTTCTCAGCTATAAAGTGAAATAAAAACACTTGACCTCACTAGGCTATTGTGAGCACTGAATGAAATTATGCAAAGTGTTTTGTATATAACTGACTATTAGACATTTTAAACAGGATGTAGGCATCCAAGCTCACTTAGTAAAACAGAAACTCCCTCTCTTTCCCCACAAACCCATTCATCTTCTCAGGTTCCCTATAATTGTTGAGGGGACCACAATCCTTCTAATCACCCAGGCTCACAACCTCAGTGGTATCCCAGACTTTACCTAGCTCACAGATCCAATCTGCTTCCTAATCTCCTAACTATACCATTTCTCAGACGTGCCTCTTTTTCTCCACTCAAACAGACCCGTAATCCACTTTTCTCTTGGATTTATATTGCATCAGCCTCCTATTTGGTCTTCCTGCCTCTAATCAATCTCTACCCATTCCATTCTATGTGCCACATAGCCATCAAAAGTGATGTTCCTAAAGCTCCTTCTTCCCTCTCATTCAATAAATTTTAGTGACTACTAATATAATAACAAAAAATAGCACTTATGTTGAGTTTTATGATTTGCAAAGTATTATTTACATGTTAACTCATTTGATCTTCACAACAACTTTGTTAGGGAGATGCTATAGTTATCTCCATTTGACAGATGAGGAAGCTGAGGCTGAGACACTTGCCTAGGGTTATACATCTAGTTAGTGTGTGAGGCAAGGTTCAAACTTAAGTCCTCCTCTTGATCTCAAGTCTTATCTATTGTTCCACTAATTGCCTTTCTCTCCCCTTTCCTCTCTTTATATTATAAATATACCCTTATAAATATATATGTATGCATAGACTTGCATACATACACATATATTACATGTGTATATCAGGCCAGAGAATAAAATGCCTTCTTCCCCTTTTCAAATTCAAAGTCCTTCAAGATCCAGCTGAGTGCAACCTCTTTCATGAAGCTTTTCTAGATTGCTCTGACCCACATTGCTCTCATCTCTCTATAAAAACTCCTGTTTCATATTTAAAACTCTTTAAAATTTGACCTCATGCTTCCTTTCCACCTAACTGTATGTTCTATAAATGTTACCTCTTATTGTTATTTACTTCTCTTCTGACCTCTCATGATATATAGTTTGTATGATAACATATGGTTTAATAATAATCTAATATATGGCTTAATTCAAAATGGCTCAATAAATAGAGTGCAGTTAGATCTGAATTCATGTGCCTCCTCAAATGCTTACTGGCAGTGTGACCTTCTGTCAGTTTCAGTTTCTCCATTTGTAAAATAGGGGATATTAATTGTGCCTGTCTTCAATTCAATAAATCAAAACAGAACTTACAAATTTAAAAGTTATAAAAATGCAAGCTATTAAGTAGTAGTAGCAATTATACTTGCTAGTAGAGTAATTATAATTATTGATTAAATAACCATCCTCATCATCATGGACTCAATTATATTACCTATATTGTGAACTATATTCCACTCTATCTCTTAAATTGTTCTGAAAATCCTTTCTCTAGTCCTGACTTCTATAGATATTCTGTACCAATATTTAGTTGGCCAAAGTGAAGCAAAGGACAAAATTTCTTCCAAGGAATTCTATCCAGGGTTTAGAATTGTAAAGGAACTCAAAAGTCATACAACTTTAGCCTCTGATATTTCCTAGCTGTGTGACCCTGGGCAAGTTCCTTAACTCTAGTTGTTTCAGTTTCCTCATTTGTAAAATGAGCTGGAGAAGAAAATAGCAAACTATTCCAGTATTTTAGCTGAGTACCCCAAATGGGGTCACAGAGAGTCAGATATGACTGGAAAAAAAACCCTAAACAACATTTATAGATGAAGAAACCAAAGCCCAGCCAGTAAGTTTACATAAGTGATTGCAAAGACAACTATTTCTTCCTTCAAAGGGCTTACATTCGGTTGGGAAATATATATGCTCCATAATTAGAGGAAAGATGCAGTATGAACAGAAGGAGGAAAGCCTTCATAGAGAATGTTGTACCTGAGCTCAAAGAAAGATAGGATTCTGACAGGTGAGGCTGGGAGTGCCTTCCAGGATTGGGAATGGCTTAAAGTGGAAGGAGATTGATCTGAAAGATATTGTAGAACTAGAATCAACAGGACTTGACAACTGGTTGGATCATGTTGGTTAGTTATCATTGTATAACATCTGGGGCTCTCAACCATGTCCCTAGGGGAACAGGGTACTCTTGGATTAATTACCTTTGCAAATATGTTCCTTGGGCTGTGTCTGGGTTTTTGAATCATCACAGACTTGTACTCCCCAGAGAATTAACTATTTACTTGAGAGTGAGACCAGGCCCTGGAGTGCTCTCCCAGGGTGTTGGAACACTAGCAGAACACACTGAAGTGCCCATACAATACCAGACACTTTGAAATTATCACTTAGGAGCACCTGTGTCTTTTTTGTGCTCAGCGGGCTTACTTAGCCTAGCTCCTCTATGCATTGACAAGTCAATTGTGTCCTAAAGTGTCTGTTGTAGTTCGGTTGTATACAACTCTTTGTAACCCTGTGTTCTATCACCAAGCCCTAAAGAGTTCAGCCCATTTTAAATCTACCATTTCTTTCTTCTATAATTATTTAGAACTTTCAAAACAATCTCAGTAAGAGAGAGTTCAAAGCTGAGTGATATAAATGGCATATACCATAAATAATCCTTATGTCAGATATTTTGACATAAATGGCCCCAGAAGTTTTCTTTGGAAGTTTTCTTCTGATCTCAGCCTTGGTTTTTTGTTTATAAAATAGGAATAATGATGGCATCTTCCTCACGCATTCTTTGTGAAAATCAAGTGAGTTTATACACACATACATATACAACATATTATATAATATGGAAAGTATTTTGAAAACCTTTTTTTTAATAAAGCTTTTTATTTACAAAACATGAGTGACCTTTCAACATTGACCTTTGCAAAAGGTCATTTTTTTTCCCAAGCTTTTCCCCTCCTTCCCCCCACCCCCACCCCTAGATGACAGGTAATCTAATACATGCTAAATAGGATAAATTATATAAGTATTTTGAAAACCTTAAAATGCTATATAAGTGTTTTTTGTTTTTTCTTTATTTCCACAATAGAGTCATAAATAGCAGTTTCTGTACCCTGAGTTAAATAATCTTGTAGAGGGGGGTAGATGTGGTAGGCACACCTAGTATGTGAAGGCCACCAGAGGAAGAGACACCTCATGACACCAAAAGCTTTGTAAGTTGCTAAAGTCTAGAGAGGCAGTGCCCCATGGAAGACTTAAGGCGGGGTTATATAGTGAAAGAAGTGACTTTCCTCTAGTTTGGTAGTATTAGCACCCTCTTCTGCTAAAACTCCAATCATTCTATATCTGTAACCTCCTCCCTCCCTCCCAGCTCCCAACCCTTCCCTCCAAATGCCTGGGATAACATATTCATGGAATTTTCTAGGATCCTGAGGACAATTATCCACTTATAGTTGTGTAATTCACATTATTACAGAATGAAATGTTATTAGGAAGGGGGGAAAATATAAATCTTGATTAGGCAACTGTTAATCTTAAAGATTTTAAAAAATCCCTAGGGAGATTTATAATTCCATGTATAAAGGCTTTTCTGGTAAGACCTTACTCCATATGTCCTATCTAAGCCTGTAGTTCCCTCCTGTCAAAGAGGGAAGTGTTTTTCTCTCTGTGTGTCTCTGTCTATCTCTGTCTCTGTCCCTCTTTTAATTCATATGGAAGAACAAAAGGACAAGAATATCAAACAAATCAATGAAAAGAAAAATGATAAGGAAGGTACCAGATCTCAAACTATACCCCAATATGATAATTATTAAAACAATTTGGTACTGAACAAGAAATAGAGAGAGTGATCATTGGAATAGATAAGGAACACAATATACAAAAACAAATAAACATAGTAACCTAGTGTTTGATAAACCCAAAGATCCTTTCTACTGGGCAAAAACTCATTATATGATAGAAACTATCAAAAACTATCAGAAAACTGGAAAGTAATCTGGCAAAAATTAGACATGGACCAGAGTTTCACACCATATACCAGGGTGGTGATGTGACAAGAACAAAATCAGAACTGAAATAATTTAGAAGAAAGTTTTTATGAGGTCATCAGAAAAGCCAAAAAAAGGGATGTCCCACTCCTTTCAAGTATCTGTAAATTATACATTATTTAGGATTTGAACAAAAGAACAAGGAAATTGTAACTGATTGACTAAAATAGAAGTGGTCTCCAGAGAATACATGTGGATTACATAAGATATATAGTGGTAGAAAACTCTTTACATTAATCTTTGCATTTGACTTCGTGGAAAGTTTCTGGGATCACAATAACCTGGGTCCTGAGTTAAGCATTAAAAAATGTGGTCTCTAAGCAATAGATATGGCTTCTGAACCATGCAGAGCTAGGCTCAAATAATGTGATAAAGTTTTAACACAATGAAACCCAAGTGGGTACATGATTAGATGTAAAGGATGAAATCATAAGTAAAGTATTAGAGCATGGAAGAAATTATCTATCTATCAATCTATGGATGCAGTAAGAATTCATGACCAGATAAGAGACAGAAAGATTCATAGGAGGTAAAGTGAGTAGTTTTGTTAAAGTTAAGAAGTTTTTGCACAAACAAAACCAATGCAGCTAAAATGAGAAGAAAAGCAAGAAACTGGGGAGGGGATCTTTGTAGCAAGTTTCTCTGATAAAGGTCTCATTTCTAAAATATATAGGGAATTGAGTTCAACTGTCAGAATAAGAGCCAGTCCCCAGTTGATAAATGGTGGAAGGATATAAATAGACAGTTTTTAGAAGAAGAAACCCAACCTTTCAATAGTCATGTAAAAAAATGCTCTAAAGCACTAATAGAAAAATGCAAATTAAAATAATTCTAAGATATAACTTCATACCCATCAAATTGGGTAAAATGACAATAAAGAAAAATGACAAATGATGGAGAGGATGTGGGGCACACTGATGCACTGTTGGTAGAACTGTGAACTACTCTCACTATTCTGGAAAAGAAATTTGGAACAATACTAAAAACAGCTATAAAACTAGTCATATCTTTTGCCCCAACAATATTGTTACTAGGTCTACATTCCAAAGAGATCAAAGAAAGAAGGAAAGGGCACATATGTATGAAAATGTTTATAGCAGCATTGTGTGTGTGCACATATATGTGTGCTTGTGCACATGTGTGTGTATATGTGGTATAGCAAAAAATTGGAAACATAGTATGACCATCAATGAACAAGTTGTATGAAAGTGATGGAATACTATTATACTGTTAAAAAAAAAGATGAAGAGGATGTTTTACAAAATTTAGGAAGACTCATATGAACTGATACAAAGTGAAGTGATTGAATCCAGAATAATATACATAATAATAATATTATAAGCTTTGTAAAAGACTTAGCAACTCTGATTAATATAATGACACATAAAATCCAACTGACTTAAGATGAAACATGCTATTTACCTCCAAACAGAAAATTAATGGATTCAAAGTACAGACCAGAACTTATTCTCTTTTTCTTCCTTCCTTCCTTCCTTCCTTCCTTCCTTCCTTCCTTCCTTCCTTTCTTTCTTACATCTTTTCTTTTCCTTCCCTTCCTTCCTTCTTCTTCCTTCTTCCCTCCTTTTCTTCCTTCCTCCCTCCCTCCCTCCTTCCCTCTCTTCCTTCCTCTCTTCCTCCCTCCCTTCTTTCCTCTCTTCCTCCCTTCCTCCTTTTCTTCCTTCCTTCCTTCCTTCCTTCCTTCCTTCCTTCCTTCCTTCCTTCCTTCCTTCCTTCCTTCCTTCCTTCCTTCCATCTTTTCTTTTCCTTCCCTTCCTTCCTTCTTCCCTCCTTTTCTTCCTTCCTCCCTCCCTCCTTCCCTCTCTTCCTTCTTCTCTTCCTCCATCCCTCCCTCCCTTCTTTCCTCTCTTCCTCCCTTCCTCCTTTTCTTCCTTCTTCCTTTTTTCTTCTTTTCTTCCTTCTTTCTTCCTTTCTTTCTTTCTCTTTCTTTCTTCCTTCCTTCCTTCCTTCCTTCCCTCCTTCCCTCCTTCTTTCCTTCCTTTCTTTCCTTTCTCTCTCTCTCCCTCTCATTCCCTCTCTCTCTCCCTCTCATTCCCTCTCTCTCTCTCTCCCTCTCATTCCCTCTCTCTCTCTCTCTCTCTCTCTTTCTTCATGGTTACTGCTAAAATTTGTCTTATATGTCCATATATATTTGTAACAAGTTTTGTTTTCCTTGCCTTCTCAGTGGGAAGGGGTAGATGAGTTGGGGGACAGAATTCAGAACTGAAAATAAATTTTCAAAAAAGAGATACCCCCCAAAATGGGTTGTCTCAGTCCACAGACAGTTCCCCATTCCTAGAAACCTTGAAGATGTTGCTGAATAACTATTTGTTGCTGAATAAATAACAAACAATGCTGTAGATTATCATAGAGAAATTTCAATTCAGACTGGATTCAAAGGATCATAGTTCTAGATATAGAAAGGACCTCAGAGGCCATCTTGTCTAGCCCCCAGTTAAATGACCTCTCAGGCCTATTCTAACTGTGATTTGTGCTAGTTAACCCCAGGATTATTATAAAGATCAAATAAAATTATGCACATGAAAAAGTTTTGTAACTGTACATCAATGGAAATGATGTTTAAATGGACCTTCAATCAATTAATTAACATTTATTAAGCACTTACTCTGCAAACACATATAGTAAATGGCAAAAGATAATCCTTGTTCTGCAGGAGCTCAGTCCAATAAGCAAGACAACATGCCAGCAATTATGTACAAACAAGCTATACATGAGACAAATTAGAAATATTCAATACAGGGAAGGCACTAGCAGTAAAGAGACTATTTAAAAAAAGGTTCTGTGGAAGATAGAATTTTAGCTGGAACTTGAAGGAAACCAGGAAACCCCAGAGGCAGGGATGAGGAAGAACATTCTAGGTATAAGGGAGAACTAGAGAAATGTCATGGAGATGAGGACTGCCATGCAGAAAGGAAGCCAATGTATTATAAACTACAGTGGATTGTTGACTATGTGGGAGGAGTAAAGTATAAGGAGACTAGAAAGAAAATTTGTGAAGAGATTTCAAAGTCCAGGAGAATTGTTATAGTTCAGGAATATTATATTTATATTATTCTTTATATATTTATATGTATATATACATATATACATATCTATCTATCTATCTATCTATCTATCTATCTATCTATCTATCTATCTATCTAT
>JAJPUD010005733.1:136649-147027 GCA_023553655.1 Myrmecobius fasciatus
TATCTATCTATCTATCTATCTATCTATCTATCTATCTATCTATCTATTTATAACCTGGAGGTTATAGGGAGTCTTTGTAGTTTATGGAATTGAAGGGTGAGTGGGGAGGGTAACATGATCATACTTCTTTGCTCAAAGGTTTGAATACTATTTATTCCAACTCAATAATCCACATTTAGTTATCAATTTACACATATATCAACTTCATATTATGAATTTTTGGAAACAAATAGCAGAATAATAAAAGAAGAAACTTATTTTCAAATATTCCTTATTAGGTATTCTAGCAGGAAATTAGTTTGTAAACATGATTTTTAAAAAACAATTTAAAATTTTACCTTTTTTACTTAATAGTATTTTATTTTTTCAACTACATGTAAAAATACTTTTCTGCATTCATTTTTGTAAATTTTTGAGTTAAAATGTTTTTTCTCTTACCCTCCCTTCCTTCTCTCCTTCCCAAGATAGCAAGTAATCTGATATAGGTTATACATGTACAATCACTTTATAACTTTAATTTATTTATTTTTTGATTTTTTAAAATTCATCCATTTATTTATTTATTTGGTGAGTAATTGGGATCAAGAGATTTGTTCAGTGTCACACAGCTAGTAAGATTTAAGTTTTTGAGCCTGTATTTGAATTCAGGTCCTCCTGACCTCAATGTTGCAGCTCTATCTACTATGCCATCTAGCTGCCCCGGTACAATCACTTAAAGCTTATTTCCACATAAATATGATTCTTTTTTAGCTTCTTATTTTCAAAATATATGCACAGATAGTTTTAAACATTCATATTTTCAAAAGCTTGTGTTCCAAATTTTTTTCTCCCTCCTTTCCTTCCACCCTCTCCCTTAGATAGCAAGAAATCCTTGTTAAACATATGCAATTCTTCTATACATATTTCCACAATAAAAATCATGCTGCTTAAGGAAAATCAAATCAAAAAGGAAAGGAAATGAGAAAGAAAACAAAAAACAAGCAAACAATAACAAAAAAGATGAAAATATTATGTTGTGATCCATACTCAGTCCCCACAGTGCTCTCTCTTTGGGAGCAAATGGCTCTCTCAATTATAAGACCATAGGAATCGACCTGAATCACCTCACTGCTGAAAAGAGCCATGACCACCAGAATTAATCATTGCATGATCTCCTTCTTACAATATTCTCTTGGTTCTACTTACTTGACTTAGCATCAGTTCATTCAAGATTCTCCAGGCCTCTCTGAAATCCTGCTAATCATTTCTTATAGAACAATAACATTCTATAACCTTCATATACCATAACTTATTCAGCCATTCCCCAACTGATGGGCATCCACTCAGTTTCCAGTTTCTTGCTTCTACAAAAAGGGCTGCTACAAACATTTTTGCACACGTGGGTCCTTTCCCCTTGATCTCTTTGACATAAAGATCCAGTAGAGACAATGTTGGATCAAAGGACATGCACAGTTTGATAACCCTTTGAGCATAGTTCCAAATTGCTCTCCAGAATGATTGGATCAGTTCACAACTCCACCAACAATGTATTAACGTCCCAGTTTCCCCACAACTCCTCCAACTTTTATCATTTTTTTCCTGTCATTTTAGGCAATTTGAGAGATGTGTAATGGTACCTCAGAGTTGTCTTAATTTGCATTTCTCTTATCAATAGTAATTGAGAGCATTTTTTCATATGATTAGAATTGGTTTCAATTTCATCTGAAAATTATCTGTTCATATTCTTTGACCATTTATCAATTGGAGAATGGCTTGTGTTCTTATAAATTTGAGTCATTTCTCTATATATTTTAGAAATAATAAATAAAATAATTAGAACTCTTAGTTGTAAAAAATTTTCCTCCAGCTTTATGCTTCCCTTCTAATCTTGTCTGCATTGGTTTTGTTTGTACAAAACCTTTTTAACTTAATATAATCAAAATTATCCATTTTGCATTTTATAATGTACTCTAGTTCTTCTTTGGCCACAGATTCCTTCCTTTTCCACAGATCTGAGAGATAGACTTTCCTTTGTTCTTTTAATTTGTTTATAGTATCACTCTTTATGTCTAAATCAGGAATAAATTTGGTATAGGGCGTTAGATTATAAAATGCCTAGTTTCTGTCATATTATTTTTTTTTTCTTTTTTGGCTGAGACAATTGGGGTTAAGTGACTTGCCCAGGGAAACACAGCTAGGAAGTGTCTGAGACCAAATTTGAACTCAAGTCCTCCTGACTTCAGGGCTGGTGCTCTAACCACTGCGCCACCTAGCTGCCCCTGTCATATTATTTTCCAAGTAAATATAATTTTTAAAAATATGCATGATCTCATAGTGTTATCCTATATAGTTTGCTTTGTTTTGGGGGAGGAAAAGAATGGTGAGTCATGTCTGATACAGCTTCAATTTTAATTAGATAGTAGTTATCTATTTTTGGATGGCAGCATAGTATAATAGAAAGAGTTTTTATTTGAAACTGAAGGACCACATCTTGGCTCTGCCCCTTAGTTACCTGTATGACCAAAGGTAAATCTTAATCTTTCCCAGTCCTAGCTTCCTCATCCCTAAAAGTCTCTTCCAGTATTACATCTATGATCCTATGAGGTCATTGGACTTCTAATAGTTCACATTAGATTGTGAGCATGCTCCTTGAGAGTTGGACAGGTTTTTACTTTTTTGTTTCCCCAACACTTAACATAGTTCCTGGCATATATTAAGGGCTTAATAAATATTTTTTGAATTGACCTTAAATGCTAAATCTGTGACCTTCTAAACATAATTAGCTAGTATGCCTCAGCATCTTATTGAGGATGTAAATCTGATCACTGGATGGCAGAACTAATAAGTCAGCTCATGTTTAATATAAGAAATCTTTCCAGTTGTTTTGAAGTCTGATTTGTATATTGCATATGTAAATTTTGTTGATAAGCTCCTTGAAGGTAGGTACTATATTTTTGTGTCTTTAGCATTTAGTACAACTAGCTTGTTTGATATGTGAGAGTTAACAAATGCTTGTTGATTGCTTGTACATGATATATGATTATTATACTTGTACTTGATAAATGATTATTAATTAAATTGATCAGCTGAAGTTTGTTCTTCCATTGAAATCCTACTTTGATATTTACCATAGTGACTTCTAGATATCTGAAGACTATGCCTGTGGAATACAAGCTGGGGAAGATGCTAATATGTATGAGTTTCAGAATCATCTAAGCATAACTAAGTTTGAGGATATTCATCATCAGAAAGACTATAGAGTGATGAATATTTTAACCAATACCTCTACAGGAGAAGGGAATGTCTATGAGAATGAAATAATGGATCTATGAAGTATTAAAATGAAATTGTGTTACCCAGCCAACCATAAATGCTAAAAACAATGCTAAAGATAAAACAATCCATATTTACTCAATCTCTTGCTAACATCTTGAGATCTGGCAGCTGTGTATAGTTTGGAATAGGTAGGAGAGAGATCAGAGATTGGAAAAGCAATTAGTAGGTAATTGCAATGGTGCACATGAGTGTCATTGAGAGTCTGAACTATGGTGGATATGGTATAAGTGGAGAGAATGATTTATATGCAAGAAGTTGTTATGTAGATAGAAACTATAAGAATTAGAAATTGATTGTATATGAGGGGAAAGTGAGCAAGAGTGAGAGAGAGAATGAGAGAGAGAGAAGAGGCACAGAGAGCGACAGAGAGAGAGAGATTAAAAAAAAAGAAAATAATCGAGAGTGATTCTAGAGTTGCAAACTTGGATAACTAGAAGAACTGTCATTCCCTTGAGAGAAATATGAAATTTAGGAAGGTTTGAGGGAAAAGAAGATGAATTCTTCTTTGTACTTACTGAATTTGAGGGATATTTTAAGGAGTTTATTGAGTTACAAATTAAAGATATTCAGTATGTAGACCATATTAGATTACTGATTGTTTTTAGATTGACTGGCTTTTGTATAATTAGCATTTGGGATGGGAACTCAAGCTAACTTTACCCTCTCCTTTAGAGTGACCAGGGAAAATGATTTTTATCTTGAACCTCAAAAGTATATTGAACTTCTGAGCTGAAAATATCTGATATGTAATAGATAAAATTTTAACTTAACAACCCTCTTGGAGCTATAAGAGTGAAGGAATGAATTTCAGTGCAAGATCTTCTTCCTGCTCCCTAGAAAGGTGGAAACAGCAATCTCCAGGGAGACAGAATTGGCTATTTCCCAGATCTTATATATTTAAACATGTCCCTATAACACAAGCCCCCTTTGTTCCCATGGCCAGATTAAATTTGTTAGATTTGGGGCCTATATCTCTGCTCATCAGCACTTTGTTGCTCAGTCTTCCAGTGTGACACTTGTGTGTGTATGTATATGCATGTATGTGTGTAAACATATATATATATATATATATATAAATTTATAACTGTTTACATTTAATAAGAAATTTTTATGTAAATCAAAGACTTAAAGCTGAAAGGGACTTCAAAGATTATCTCATTTTACAAATAAGGAAAGAAACTGATGCCCAATGAGACTAGATGACTTTCCCAGGGTGGCAGAGGTAGCAAACATTAGAGGTAGGATTTGAACCTGAGTTTTCTGACTCGAGAATTAGTTTTCCTTCTACTGTCCATGCTGCTTTCCCCTATGACTGAATATGTTGTGGCCTTCTTATGACTACCATACTTTCTTCGTTTCACTTTGAGTCACCTGCAATTTTTATTATTCAGAGTGGAACTTATACAGTGTCATTGAGAGAATATTGCATTATTTCAATCTATAAGCTTATTGATGTAAGAACCTCTTTCAGTGGTACAGATTACAACCTATTCATATCTTCTCATCCTGGATGACTCTTGGTTATAACCTCCCATAAATCTTCTACAAGGGTAGGAGTGGGGAAAAAGGGAGAAATCCAATGTTCAAAAGGCTTTCCTCTAGATCTTTTACCATTCTTTGGATAGGAGTGCAGGATTTGGGCTTTCCCATCATTCATCCATCACTTTTGCAACATAAGCAGTCCATATCCTTTTCAGGATATTTATCTTCTGAATAATTTCTCTTAAACTATTTCTTGTATGAACAAACCATAATTTATAATATGCTACAACTCATTTGTGCTAATCAATTGCTCTGTGCGACACCCTACAATTTTGATTCTTTGGAGACTGGTACGCTATGATTCATAGTCATATAACATTACCAGGAAATATTGTTGCTGCTGTTTTTAAATAGAGCTTTGATTCAATTTCACAAGCTTTTATTAAATAGTTATTATGTATGTCTTGGTGTCAGGTGTTAGATATAGAAATGCAAAACCAAAAACAGTCCCTGATCTCAAGGAACTTCCAATCTACTCAGGAATATAATATATAACCAGAGAGGCAAATATATGATAATTTGTGAAAGAAGAGAACATTAACAACTAATTGGATCAGGGAAGGTTTTCTCTAAGAGGTTACAGCAGAGTTGAGCCTTGAAGGAAACTGAGGACCCTAAGAGGCGTAGGTGAGAAGAAATTACACTACTAATATAAGGGGCAGCCTATATACAAAGTTACCAAGACAGGAAATGGAATGCCAAGTTTGGGGAAAAACAATCAACCAAGAGTGATCTGTCTCTTCTCTGAGCTTTAAGTCCCAAATACTTGGTATGAATGAAAGTGTTGCAGAAGTTCCCCAAATCTATCTTAACCTCTGTCTTCTTCCTCCTCAACTCAGGGTCCAGCTTGTTCATTTGCATGTTTGCTCAAAATATGTATACTAATAGACTAAATTGATGCACTGTCCGTCTAGCTGCATAGCATAATACAGAAACAGGCATTCTTCATTCACTTGACTTTTTTGTGTGTTGCTAGAATAAATTCTTTTGAATTGTCATGCAGTTCAGTAGGGAAATTCTCTACTATTTCAGGATTTAATGTAATCAATATAATGCTACCTGCAAAAAGAGGTATTTGAAAGATATCAACATCTATACAGACTCCTCCTTCCATCCGGACTCTTCCCTAGGCATCTTCAGTAACAATGACAAAATATTTTGGCAAGCACATCTCAGTGTTTCATGCCTCACTTAATATTGACAATCAGAGGATCATTGAACAAAGTTATTTCTATTATTAAATCTATCAAGCAATCTTGTGTGAGCTTAATAGTAAATGAGCTTAAGTTGTAGAAGCTCTCATTTTTGAGGCTACATTTTCAGTGTAACTGGATATGGTGGCAAACATCTGTTTTCCTGCACTGGGAGAGATTTAAGTTAGTAAATTGCTTAAGCCTGAGGCTTCTGAGTGGCGATGTGTGAAACCAATCAGGTGTCCTCAATCAATCCAGCACCAATATGGTTAGGTCTCTTAGATGGGGAAGGGGTGGAAACCAGGCTGCTTAAGGAGAGGAAAACTGGTCTATTCAGATGTACAATAGGTCAAGGCTCCTGTGCTAAGTTTGGCTACTAAGTGACTGATGCACTTCAAGCCTGGGTGAGACAGGGAATCTCAAAAACAACAAAAACAACAACAAAAGCAAAATATATGAAAAGGCAATATGGTGAGGAAAGGAAAGGGATGAATATCTGGAAACTACCCAGGTATCAAAACAAACAACAATAAAATTTATTTTTAAAAAATAAAGAGAAGGGACCTTAGCAAAAAAAAATTTAGTCTATAAAATCAGTTTGGAATTACAATTCATAATTTTGGAAGGATTCCATCACTTTGTTTTACCATAAAAAAAATTTCCCCACAATCTCCCATGTCCATATAGATTTTTTTAAAGATTGGAAAATTATTCTTCCTGGTTAATATGAGAATGTATTGCTTTGGCAAACTTGGATATTGTCCCAATGCTGCAAATAGTTAACTCTAACTCTATTTAGCTCTTTCATTTCCATAACCTCAACGTGCACAGTGTGTTATGCCAAAACAACTTGGTGTCTGATCATCCACTGATGTCAGCATACTCCTAGAAATAGTATTTGATAGTTCACAGCTGCTACAGAGTCAGGAGGGAAACACAAGACCTTGTGTTTCAGTAGGTTTTTGCAAAACCAGTGGCTATTTGCTTTGTAAATTCCATTCTTGGCAACCAAAAAAGAGATTAATGGATCATATAGATTTAGAGCTGGAAAAGACCTTAGAGATCATCCAGTCAAAAAAAATCTCATTTTACAGATGAGCCAACTGAGGTCCAGAATGGTGAAGCAACTCCCCCAAGTTCACATGGGTAGTAAATGGCAGAACCAGAGTCCAGACTCAGGTTCTTGGCCTCTGAAACCAGTGACTTTTTCTGCATTGACATAGCTGCATCTAGACAATCCCTACTCTCCCTTTCACCTCCCCCAAGTGATCTACACTAGGCTTTTTTCTTAAATCTTTCGAGTAGGTCAAATATAGGTCTTATACTTCAACTCTTTTAGTACACACATTAAATCCTAGGCTAAAGACTGGACAGATCCAATATAATCTCAGCTCCCTTTACAACTGTGTGTATTGCTAGCAGGTGCTGAGCAAATGTTTTCCTTCCTATGGCATATAGGTGTGTACAATATCTTCCATTTCTGTATTACACTGAGGTTAAAGGTAATGCTGTTCTCTTCCTGCCTTGTGAATCAAGCTCCACACATGTTTCCCTGTGGATCCAGGGCCAGTCCTTTTATGATCCCCAAGAGAGTACTTAATTATGTCCATAGATGTGTTCTTCGGTTCCTCTAATAACACTCTGAGAGGCTCTTGAGTAGTAGATTTGGCTTTATGAACCAAGAGGATAAAGCCCCATGATCTCTGGTGTACAATGAGCCTGATTTTTCTTCTTATTATTTTATTTTAGTTAATATCACCCTTAAAGTTTGAATTATCCAGCCAGGGTACAGGTTCATTAACTTCTCTTTGGCTTATGCATCATCTTAATGGGACGTATTTTGTAATGATGAGAATCACATAAATGCTGCAAGGGCTACAAATGACCCAAATGTTTCATGGAAGTCATTACAAGCATTTGCCCATCAGGAGGAAAGAGAACTTTATTATTTAAAGACAACTTGTCCTGGGAAATATTCCAAGGGAGATAAGTTGAAAGGGACTCTAAGCAGCAGGGGATAACCACAACTTGGAATAACACAGGTGGTTATTAGAAAAGGCTTTTCTCTTCTTTCATATTAACATAAGAATATGAAAGGTACCAGATCAACAGCTGGAGTGGGAGCTGCCATATCCATAAAAAATATAGCAATGCAAACTTCTTTGTACTCCTGCTTACCCATGACTGTGATGGACTATCTTTGCTTTCTCATAGAATGCAACCCTTCACCTCCAAAGTCAACTTTTTAAGAAGAGGAATTGTTTTATTTTTTTTTATTTTTTTGTGGTATAATGCCCAGCTTCTTTTTTTTATTAAAGCTTTTTATTTGTATAACATATATATGGGTAGTTCCCCAACATTGATCTTTACAAAGCTTTCCATTACAAATTTTACCCCCAGTCCCCTCCCCTCCCTTAGATGGCAGGAAGTCCACTACATGCTAATAATGTTGAAATGCTTGAGAAGTTATGCAAGAAAAATCCTATCTACAAGAAAAAAAAAAGAATCAGAGAAAGGCAACACAATGCAAACAAATGTCAGTAGAGATCATGAAAATGTTACGTTGTGGTCCATATTTCATTTCCCTCTCTCTGGGTGTATATGGTTTTCTTCAGTGAACAATTGGAACTGGTTTGAGGCAATTCTTTGTTGCAGAGAGCCATGTCCATCAGAATTGATCATCATGTAATACTGTTGTTGCTGTGTATGATGATGTCCTGGTTCTGCTCGTTTCACTCAGCATCAGTTCATGCAAGTCTCTCCAGGCCTCTCTGAAATCGTCCTGCTGGTCGTTTCTTACAGAGCAATAATATTCCATAACATTCATATACCTTAATTTATTCAGCCACTCTCCAATTGATGGGCATCCCTTCAGTTTCCAGTTTCTAGCCACCACAAAAAGGGCTGCCACAAACATTCTTGCACATGTGGGGCCCTTTCCCTCCTCTAAGATCTCTTTGGGATATAGGCCCAGTAGAAACACTGCTGGGTCAAAGGGTATGCACAGTTTAACAACTTTTTGGGCATAGTTCCAAGTTGCTCTCCAGAATGGTTGGATCTGTTCACAGTTCCACCAACAATGTATCAGTGTCCCAGTTTTCCCACATCCCCTCCAACATTCGTCGTTATCTTTTCCTGTCATTTTAACCAATGTGACAGGTGTGTAGTGGTATCTCAGAGTTGTCTTAATTTGCATTTCTCTGATCAGTAGTGATTTGGAGCAACTTTTCATATGACTAGAGATGGTTTTAATTTCATCATCTGAAAATTGTCTGTTCATATCCCTTGACCACTTATCTATTGAAGAGTGGCTTGAATTCTTATATATATGAGACAATTAATTCTCTATAAATTTTAGAAATGAGGCCTTTATCAGAACCATTAAATGTAAAGATGATTTCCCAATTTGATGCTTCCCTCCTAATCTTGTCTGCATTTGTTTTGTTTGTACAGAAACTTTTTAACTTAAAATAATCAAAATTATCCATCTGGTGTTCAATTAGGAGTTCCAGGTCTTCTTTGGACATAAATTTATTCCATCTCCACAGGTCTGAGAGATAAATTATATTACGTTCCTCTAACTTGCTTACAAAGTCCCTCTTTATATCTAGATCATGAACCCATTTAGATCTTATCTTGGTATGTGGTGTTAGGTATGGGTCAAGCCCTAATTTCTTCCACACTCGTTTCCAATTTTCCCAGCAGTTTTTGCCAAATAGTGAGTATTTATCCCAAAAGCTGGGGTCTTTGGGTTTATCGAATACTAAATTGTTAAGGTTATTGCCTAGATTGTCCTGATATCCTATCCTGTGCCACTGATCGACTGCTCTATTTCTTAGCCAGTAGCAAACGGTTTTGATGACCGCTGCTTTATAATATAGTTTTAGATCTGGTACAGCAAGGCCACCTTCATCTGCCTTTTTTTTCATTAATCCCCTTGAAATCCTTGACCTTTTGTTCTTCCAAATGAACTTTGCTACTATTTTTTCTAGATCTGTAAAATAATTTCTTGGGAGTTTGATTGGTATGGCACTAAATAAGTAGATTAGTTTGGGTAGTATTGTCATTTTTATTATGTTCTCTCTGCCTACCCATGAGCACTTAATATTTTTCCAATTGATTAGGTCTGATTTTATTTGTGTGGAAAGTGTTTTGTAATTTAGTTCGTATAGTTTCTGACTTTTCCTTGGCAGATAGATTCCCAAATATTTTATCCTATCATCTGCTATTTGGAATGGAGTTTCTTTTTGTATCTCCTGCTGCTGAACTTTGTTGGTAATATATAAGAATGCTGATGATTTATGTGGATTAATTTTGAATCCTGCCAC